>JASVER010000026.1:1936209-2009233 GCA_030449065.1 Oceanodroma leucorhoa | reverse complement strand
CAAACCACCCCAGAATCAAACACACATACAACTCTAATTCTTCCAAAGAATTCTTAGAAGAGGTGATAAGTCTTGGCTTAGATAAAGAAGCTGCTCTTTAAGGTTTTCAAGACTGACAGAGAGGAAACAGTAGTGCCTTCTTCAGAGACACAAAACGCTTAACTACTCACCTTAAAACACGATTCCAATAAATGGAATGGGCAATATTTATACAGCACCCAGAAGAATGAGAAGCACTCTATGTAAATGTACACTGGTCATTGCCCTCATAAACTAACATAACGTAAAAAGACCTAAGATACCAATACTGCACTTTGTCCTGTGCAACTGGGCCCAGTGAGCATACAAAACATTGAAGACCTCACGCAAGTGTCAGAATTTTAAGAATGCTTCTCACACAGCACATTTGGTCTACATCTTTTAAGATAACTGAAAAAAGCACTGAGAATGTCAAGCCACACTAGGAACCCTAGTAACATCCAAAACTCTAAAGCTTTCTAAGTAAAGCCATCAAATGTTCCAGAGTACTGTGAAGTTTGGCTCCAAGGACTGTAAAGCAGGTTAAGGTCTACCAATAGAAGAAGGTCCAACCAACTCATGTCAGTATGCCTACAACAGACTTTGACATCAGCTTTGTGAATGACAGAAAATCTAGGAATTTCAATGAAAACTGGGGAAGTGGTTCATGTTCATGAAATATAAAGGAACTATATTCTTTAGACTGAGTAGTAAAAGAGCCAAAACCAAATTTAAACAACAATCCAGATTAAAAYCTCCCTAGTACCTGACTCAGGATGATTCCATTTCAACACCAAGTCAAGCTGAAGTGTAAGACAAACTAATAAGGAATCTATTGTGAGATCTGCAACCTGCGAGTGATCATTTCAGACACAGTTTAGAGGAAGCAACAGAATCTAAACATGTCTTAAAGATTTTAAAAAATTAAATTCAATCTCAATTATCCTTCATTAAATTGTTCTCATTCAAGAACTGTTTTTCAATCGTTCAATGAACAATCAAGTACCAATCCAGTGCCATCATTTATATAATCATAAAAATCTCAAAATACTCTACCTATAGCTTTAAAATTAGTATTTAAACCATAGTAAAAATAGTCACTACCCTATTTAGGAAACAGATTTAAATACACATCTAACTCCATACGTCTGATGACGACACTAGTCAAATGATTACCTTATATAACGTTTCTGATCATGCAACGTTGACGGAGTTTCAAGCAGTTTATCCAACAGAAGTTCTCTTAGAGCTTCAATTCTGGTTTCAACTTCAGCATAATCTAGGAGTAGGGAGAGGAAATAAATCCAGTGTGTGCCTTCAGCAGGGGTATGAACTGAAAATTGTTATTTTTCTAGGACATCAGACACTTCTGGAGTTAATGTGGAAATCAATATAACTCATTTTATAACAAACCACATCTGAAAATTTTGTATACGACAGTTCTGCAAAAACAGAAGATTGGACTTTGAAGTCTTTCCAACAATATGCCAGTGAGAGATACCCGAAGTCACATTTTAATTACTGTAACCTTTTTTTATGTCCACTAATATAAAGCCTTAATAAATAAATAAAATTGGCTGTGATTTCATGTTTTGTAGTATATACCTCACTCAGAAAACTTGTCAGAAATATTGCTTAGAGTAATTGGTTCCTATAAACCCATAATTTTTATGGATTAAAATGCAGATAAAACCCACATAAAGCTCTTTAGAGTACTATGTGCTTTTTAGCCTTTAAGTTAAAAAAAAAAAAAAAAAGGCAAGCAAATAACAGAACCCGTATCTTACATTTTTTGAATACTTGAACCTCTGTCTTTCCAAAGAGTGACTTGGCTTTTTCGTAGTCATTAATAACCACATCATAATCGCCCTTAAAAAAAACCAAACACAAACAAGAAACAAACATTTATATTTGTCAAGAAAAAGGTAACGGACTAATTTCAGCAAATAGAAAAGTATTTTTAARGGATTATACCTTCTGGATATTTCTTTCAATATTCAAGGGAAGGTTGAAAAGAAATTTAAAACGCTGAAGAACATTAAGTGCATTTCTTGTTGAATCAGCTTTGTCCTTGCGACCCAGCACTTCTTGGAATAAGGCATCTGCTGTGTTACTGGCTCCTATTTTAAGAAGGATGAAAATAAGAAAAAGTAAAGTAATCAGCTCAAATGACATACAGATTTTCCTTATTTTAATGAGTCATTCAAGGTTTTTTTAGAGCAAATGAGTAATTATTGCTCAATTTTTATACTTTTTTGTTCAACTGTGTTAACATTTTATAACTGATGAAATACTATTTCACAGTGAGCCACTTAACATTTTAATGTGGTAAGACCCCTGTGCAATTAAAAACAATCACTCGTTCCTATTTCAAATGCTTAACTTTGCTGCAGATATTTTATAGTTTGCTTTGGCTCCAGACCTGCATTTTACAACTAAATTATGCATCTCAGGATATGGAAAAAGTCATAGAAAGTTTTCGTTTTAGAAAAGTATAATTTCATTATCTTAATTAATGTCATAGCTTTAAGAGTTTTCACTGGGTTTTGCAAACATTTTTTTCGTGTTTTCAAATTAAGTCTTAAAAATTATTAACAATATCTGATATTTAAGTGAGTCACTTAAAAGTATCAATGATTAAGTCAAAGACAATGGCATGACTGAAAAAAGTCTAACTAGCTGGTCACTGTAACAGAATGAATACAAATTGTCTTCACATTGCATTAAAAGTCTTCCTGGTATCATTGCACACAGGATCAAGCCTTGGTCAACAATTTCATGCAATTAAGTTTCTATACTATCTGTGACTATTCTTCAATAAATACATTAAATATAGCATTAAAACCTTTTCTATCCAGACTAAAACACATTCTGTTTTGTAATAAGGATAATTTCCTAACAGAATAATAGAATTTCATTTATAGTAGGGAAGATTTACATCGCTTGCGAATATTTGCATTTTTCAACTCGTGACTTATTTTTAATTAACCAAAAAAAAAAAAAAAGAAAGTGGAACTGTTTTAGCCTTTTTGATCTTGCATGTAGAAGTTTCTACATTATCTGGTCTAGTGACTATACTTTAAGCAAAGATGAAAAAAAATTACATCAGTCTCGCTGGGTGGCTTGCATGCCATTTTCTCTAGTCAACACTGTGGGTGGCCTGCTCATGTTAAAAGTAGTCTTTGTAAAATAATTGTTATATCTAAATAACGTTTAAACTTTGTTGAAATTTTGAAGCCTTGCTGTAAAAAAAGTTTTGTCAGGATACTGCATACTATTTAGCATAGGATATTTTAATCCATTAAGGAGAAATACACAATGAAAACAGCTAGCTGGATATTTAAATACAGACCACTGATAAAGTACGATTTTTCTCTTGAGGTCATCATAAATACTTGTTTTGTAAATCCTTCTAGTAAGTAACAATTGTTTTGTTTGAATTCATATGTTTCTTGCCCATTCTTTTAACAGCCAAGAAGCAATGTACTATATCTGGGAATTAAAGTTATATTCACAAAGCATTTTTTTTAATTCAATACAAACGTTTTTTAAGTAATTGACAACTGCAGGAATAGCACAGTGACTTCCATCTTCAGTTTAAAACTACACACCTTCATCTCTATGAATTAATTTGCTGTAGAAATCCTCAATTCAAGTAAATGATTTTACTTTTTTCTATGGGCACTTTTTTTTTTATATAGGAATTGAAATATATCAAATTACTTATTTGTGTCTTAATGAAATGCAATACTTCATGCAAAACAGGTCTGTCTTTTTAGACTTTAAAAAAATATTGTAAAATTTCTTCCCTCCTCATCCCTCCAAATCCTTTCTACATTAACAATCTTTCTCTTTTGATTACTGATGAATAATCTAAACCTAAATAATAAAGTCCATGGATAAAGATTCAGATCCTATATTGACTAACTATGTTTTCAAAATAGATGATTCATCTACTGTGTGCAAATTTTTTTTACTTCAAAATAAAGCTCTAGTTATCCAACAGTTGTCTTTCATAGAGCCTGACAAAACCACCACATAATGGAATTTGATTGACCTCCTTTAAGATACAATTCTTTGTGAAATTCACTATAGCACACCATATGTTTTTATAAATATATGTTTGATAGCTTGTTTAGCAATTAAATTTAGCAATTTAGCAAAAACTCCRAACATTTATAATTCCACCTGTAACACCAGATTGTTCTTCTAGTACCCCATGCCACTTCAATCCAGTAATTTGGCGCACTCTTAACATACATTTAGATGCTGTTGAAAACATCCGTATTCTTAGGAGTTTGTAATCAAGCTCACAACACCAATTGTCTCTCAAAATATGCACCTACAGTCCATAAAATGTAAAATCCTACTGAAGATTTGAAGTAATTTTTGAAAGCAGGCCCTGTTACTCATGGATTATGGAAGCTTTTCAATGGTCAGACAAGAAACAAAGCTTTGATCCTAAACTACTTTGCATAATATTATTTACTCTTTTTAAATCCTTGTATTCCTACTTCCCTACCTCCCACCCATCATGACTTGCAAAGTATCAGGAGGAAAAGCAGCCAATTCTTTTCACAGTAGAGCCAAACTTAATACCACTCTGAAGTGCCTGCCACAAGTTCCTCTACAGATCCAGCTTGAAAAAGACAGTCTGCATTATCTGCATACAGATTTCAGCCACCATTTATCAAATGAAACAGCGATTATATATTATAGGTAGATTTGTCTCATATTAGTGTGTGTGKGAAAATGTCACAGACCTAAATTTTTGCTTTTTTATTTAAAATCTGTCACACAATCTTGTCAAAGGGAAAGTTCTCCAAGGAATCTGTGCTTGGTGCATGACATGGCATAAATACAGAGCACAGAGCATTGAGGACTACACTGGCAAATTTCAGCAAATGCTTTTTTCTCCTACCCTATACGTATCAAACATTCTGCACACGTAGACACACCCTATAGTCTTTATATAGTGTGTGTGAGGGTTTTTTTGGGGTTTTTTGTTTGTTTGTTTGTTTTTCGTGAATTTTGGTTTTGGGGTTATGTTGCATTCCAGGCAACAAGATGAGGGAATAACAACATTCAAACTACACCTTTATTGTGAGCATTAATGAATCTCTACTGAAAGGAGCTAGAGCTGTTCACAAACTCCCTGCTTTCTTTGTGCTCCCCACACAGACACACATACAGTCACTGCTTTCTTCATACAAGAGAAGAAAAACAGTGAACTTCCATGTCACTTTCTTGATTTCATAAAACACACTCAGGCTTTCCAACACTGAGTCAGCTATCTGCATGTCATTCCTGCTTATTGATACAGCACTAAGGGAAACATCCCTTCCTCTGTGAAAAAAATCACAATGAAACAAAGTAAAATTATCTTGGCAGAAGTCCCAGAATTAAAAAAGTAACTTTTTTGATCTGATGAAACACATACCGAACTGCAGTAAATTCAAGCCATCTCTCGATGCAATCCTACAGCTAACACAGAGAAACAGAAAAGAAAGTACTGACAGCTTTTCAAAGCTGCTAAAAAGAATGCTAATTCCAAGTTGTCTAAATGGCAGCATATTAAGTGAAAAAGATTCTGTTAATAGACCTTGTTATTACAAACAGTCTGCATTTGTTTTTCTTCCTTCTTTTGCTCAGAATTCTTGCAATCCTGGTATTTAGCTTTGCATATCCTTCTACAGTTCTGTCTATCCATATAGCTCCTGTTTTCTTTGTACGCTTAAAATTGAGATGCCACCAGAATTCATTTTAAATGCTTCAGAGCTCCTTTATTTTGACATTTCTTCTCTTTGTTATCACGAACACTGCTGAAAGTCATGGCAAAAGCTGCCACTTATTTCAGAAGGTGTACCATCACACCCTAAAACCACTACCATCAAACAGGAAAAGGCAAGAGAGACTGTACTGCTTTCTACTTTCTACCATATTCCTAGGAATATATTAAAGCTTGTTAAAAAGTCCAAAGCCCATAAATAGTTGCTGCTGGAAGGACAAAACTTACTGTTCAGTACATTCTCCAGTTTTTGCGTCATGGATCCTTCTACTTTTTCCGTTCCATCCGCTTCCAGTTTTTGATGGATTGCTGGAATAAAATGTCTAGTTAAAATGCAGAACATTTTAATAGGTGGGAATACATTACATCAAAGTGACACTTCTAAACATTTTTAAAATTAAAAATAAAAGCATTATTTTTCTTGTTAGACATAGAAAATACAAACATGCTTCATGGAAGCAGAGTCTAGTGGAGGACAGGGCTTAGAGCCAGACATTGCAGAATTTTAACCACTACTTTGACACAGACTTCCTGTATCTTCTTGAACGAGACACTAATGCTCAAGGAAAAAAAAAAAGTGTGGAGAGAATAATCCCAATTAGCTATCTTGTAGTACAAGTGTTAATTCAATTTAGTATTTTGAAAAGTAAGTATCCTTTAAGCACAAAATGCTTCTCCTTTGTAAGGCAAAGTTTTCACACTGATCTCACCAAAAAGGAAAAACCAATAATTAAAGGGTAGAAAGAGAGTCATGGGGAATTTGGATGACCGCAAAATCAAGTGCTAGAACACTCCCCCACCAGTTGTTTTCATCTATAAAAATGCACTCTCAAAACACACAATTTAAGAGTATCTTGTAGCAACACACTGCATTAACCATTACACAGAAGCATTGCGATGCTTTTGGTCAAAACAACATGAAAGCAGATGGAAGTTTACTGTATTGTTTTTTTTAAGATGCTATTTTTTTCCTGTCCTAAAATGCCAAAAGCCCGATTCTTTTTTCCATATGGTATTACTAATGAATGTGGAAATTYGTAGTATCAGCATTAATTTGTTGTTTTATTATAATTTCTTTTTCACGAAGGGAGAGATTTACCAGCACAGCCTGACTACACTATACCACTCTGGAAATATAAGCAGTGAATGGAGTGTAGATACTCCTTACTTCTACTTCCCCTCTCTTACCCAGCCTTCCTTCCCTCTTCTTCTCTGTTCAGTACAACCGGCACAGATCAGTGTTTCTTTTTCCCCTTTTTTTTTTTTTTTTTTTTGGTAGTATTCCTGTATATATGCATACAGCATATATAAAACAATTATTTAAAAAATATTATTTTCCTTTCAAATTTTTAATCTGTTAACATATGTAAAACCCGCCCTATCAAATAGCCATCAGTTCCTGTTGCTTTAGATAAAATTAGGGCTTCTAAAAAACCTCCTACTGCTTCCTGTTGGTTCTCAGTAGAATGAAGTGAAGCTAAGCTACCCTTGAAATCAGTGATGTTCAGTGCTTTGAAGAAAGCAAGTAATGATGTATTTTAGTTCAAAACACAAACACAGTTTTTTGAAACCAGTCTCCCAATTGTCCCAGCTTATCTTACTTTGGTTTGCATGGCAAAGCAGCCCCAGCCCCTCAACTGGATTCTTTTAAGATGAAACAAAACTAAAAGATGCATTCCATGAGTATACCTAATGTGCTCCAGTAGATACCTGGAATTCAATCCTCTGGGTGATACCCCCAAACTGCATATTATGTGCACATAGAGATTTCATCACTAACTTGTTTCCTCTACAATGCCATCCCTACTTGCCCATGCTACGTAGATGCAAATGAAGAATAAGCAAACATGGACAGAAACCACCTTTAGTAAGGCAGCCCTGTGGCCTCAGTCCTACTGTAAGCAGTGAGAGAGGGTGGCTATTTGGAAACAGGATGGCCCTTGGTAGTCTCCAGCCTCCTTCAAAGGAGGAATTTTCATTTGGGGCGAGGGGGAGGGCAAGGAGGGTGTGTGTGTGATTAGAGAGAGAGAGAATTCCATTATTCTCAAACATCTAAATTTGACCCTTCAATCCCTTGATCTTACATAAAGAATTTCAGGAAGCTTTGCTTTCTTGAAAATGCAAAAGCACCTCTTTATTTTTGTTATTAAAGTTATTAGAGGGGAAAAACATAAATCGAATTTAGGACACCATATTTCTTAAGACAATCAACACTTAAATGAAATGGACTAAAACTAACAGATTCTTGCACATTTTAAGGAACAGAGGTCCATCTTAAAAGATGGTGTATTGTTAACTGTAGCACATATTTTATATATGACGTGGACACCACTTATCTACAAGAATACCTCTACAATTTTATAACAAAAACATTAAAGGTTCTAATGATACTATTCCATTTATATACATCAGTTCTGGTCATGGGCATGTACTGCAATTAATGTTACATACTGAAAGGCAAGTTTATAAGAACAGCAACCACAACATAAGCAGATATTTTAAAACCAAATGTTGCAAGTACTACTGGAACTGCACAGAAGTGTAATGATTTGAATTTAAATATTTTGAAATCATTCTATGAAGCATATTTTTGAAAGATACTTTCTAAATGGATGTGGATAAAAACTAAGTTATATATTGCCTCAGATTTTAAAAATTTACTATTTTGGAACCATTAATTACATAGCATTAACTGCTGACCAATTAAGTATAATGTTACTCCTGAAGGGGACACACCTAAGAATTTCCAAAACTGAACTGTAACATCTAAGCCTCTATCAAAGCACCTTTTGTTGCCAATATACGTAACACATGATGAAGACTTCCTTTAATGTACAGAACAAGAAGTTTTGAAAGAGCATGATTTACCCCGTTAGCACTTTCAAAAACGTCGTCATGAACTGTATTTTTTTATTCTAAAGGCAGCTTATTTAGAAATTGTATCATGATCCTTAGCCAGTTCCTTAAAGTTTTAAAACACATCTTCTCCAAAGCAGTTCTATTTCTCATCTCCTTTAGATAAAAATATACAATAACAATACTATTTCCTCCTGTTCCTTTTAGAAGATGGAAGATAATGTTTTTCACACAGGTAGCATTTAAAGTTAGCATCTTGGCATAAAGTATTTGAGATTCTTAGTTTCAAAATAGTAATGTTGTAAACCCAGGAAGAGTGATACCATTAAGGCAATCCATAGGCATGTTCAGACAGAGAAAAAGATGCCAGTGGGGAAAAAATAAAAATAAAAAAGATATTAAATTCCAGAAAGGTGGAAAGCTTTGTGGAGTACAGATAAAGGCATACTAAACATATGTAAGAGGTAGCGTAAAACAGGAGAGATTTTTGACAACTGTCTGAAATAAGGTATTTTAGGACATACTAAAAAAAAGTATAGACCTACCTAAGTTACTCTGTATACACACAAGAGGATTTGCTGTATTTCCTTCTACACGTTTAACATGCTACTTTGTGTACTGAAGCTATTTTTATACATTATATTCAGATTTAGCAATAAGTACATTCATATGTATACCAAAGTTGGGTTACAAAAAAAAAAAAAAAAAAGGTTTTAATTTTTCATAGTGAAAAATGTTATGAAAAATGCTTTATCAGAAAGTCTAAGCTTACTTTGTTTGCATGAACTAGTTTTTAAAAAGCTAAGTACATGTTCCTTCCATGGGGACCAGACAAAAAGTCTCCAAGCTAGTTTAGACAAGCAAAACTATATGCAGTCAAGACAAACATCTGTAGACTTGATCTGCTTGGAAGGAAACTAGAGATACTCAAGTTATTCTTTTCTTAGAGTACTAAACCCATATAACGGTGGGATGGTGCTGTTTGGGACAATCCCCGTTCTCTTGCACCCACATGCTTCCTTTTGCTGGATCTAGCAACCACACAGCTGCAGGGCAGCCATAGTGAGATGATTTGGTGGAAAACTAACTCAGTAAGTAAAAGACTTTATTGATCATTGAGCTTGTAAAAACCTTGCCACAGCTGCACCACTGCAATACAAGGGAAAAGGAAGGAGCCCATGGCCAAGGGCAGGCAGAAAGCCAGCCTCCACCTCTCGCAGTAGCCAGCAGTTAAGATTAACTTCAAATTGCAACTTCATACCCTCAACTCATCACTGGCTGCAGTAAGAAGAGCAAGGAGAAAGTTTTAGGTCCTTGAAGGTCTGAAGTAAAGGATGGTCAGGATTTTTTCTTGAATTGCCAGTCACCCTGGACTTAGCTGATACAACTTACACAAGTTGGAACAGCAGTTGGAAACCTAGGAGAGCCTGTTTACCATTATTAAGGAGCTTTACTGTAAGGAGCATACAATAAATAAAGACGAGGAGAAGCTAGGTCTAGATGTTTCAACTAAGGCCAGAAAATTAACTGTATTTTGTATCATCTTTGCCAATAAGTGTTTAAGTTTCCCAGCTAAGTCAGAATATTTAAAGGCTTGCAAACTTCAGAGCTGCAGTGAGATACTAACTAATAATAGCAAAGAGACTAAGTTTAGAGCTCAATCTCTAAACTGTGACTAAATACTTCAGAATTGGTTATTTTTGATCAAAACACATGCAAAAAGTTCAATCTGGCAAATAAGCCATAGTACAGGCCTTGTAGTAAAATAAACTGCAATTAATTCATTGCTGCTTGTGTTGAAAACAATTTTATTTAATCTAAGGAAGGATATGGTTTTCTATTTGGCAACCATAAATCTAACAAATTAAACCACACTTGCCAGGATCATGCAGTTTTTGACTTGCAAATTTCATTCTTGACTTACTCATTAGACATTTTTAAAACATATTTTGAGATAGGCACCAAGAGTGGTATTCTCAAAATTTCCTCAGCCTAACTCAGCTCAAAGCAACATAGATGCAAGTTTTCTACCATTTTCTAATTAAAAGACGGCTAGAAATACATTTGGTGTATTTGAAAATCTTACCCATTTCCATAGAAATATGGTTAAAGAAAGAAAGAAAGAAAAGAGTACCTGAAATGAATCAAGCCCTTTTAGTCAGATGCAGAAAATAAGAGGGGAAAAAAATACAAAAAAGGAAAGACTGACTCAGCAAAGTATTTCTGAAGATCTGATGTGGTAACTATAAAGAATTTGGCACCAAAGCACAGTAATGGAGGGATGAAGAACACATGTTAACATGCTGCCAGGATTCAGGCTAATGCATGAATAAAAATGCTTTTGGTTCCCTTTATCGAAAGATTAACGATCTTCTGTAATTTGAACAAAACGTGAGAAGGTTATTGACGAGGGCCACACTCGTACGTAGGGTAAAAACTCTTCTGAATGGATTCAACAGGAGTGCATAGCTGTATATAATGAGCAAAGCAATACCTAAAGACAGTGTGTCATGAACAGAGCTGGTAATGCATTACACTGAAAACCTAAAAACTCTGAAGTTTGTTACTATGGCCAACAGTCAATACTGCTAAGGTTTTTTAGTTTTGGTTTGGCATGCCTATTTTTTCATTGTGCATACATGAGAAGGCCCATAAATGTAAGGACAAAATATATAGCAACGATAGTGCAAGTGCTTCTTATTCAGCTTTTGTGTACAAGTGTAGCACAAGGATACCTCAAGCCTTCAGGCATGAGCATCCACTTGGAAAGCCAGACAGTGATCTTAGAGCACATCAGCTATTGCTTCGTCACTACTTGGAGGCATAATCTTAATTCTTAAACTGAAATAATCTAACTCGCACCTACTGTGGGGCACATACATGCATGTAAACTGTTACTCTGAAGTGACTGATACGCTGTTAGATACATGCCTGATACATGCAGCATCTGTTTACCCTTGCCAGCTTGTTTCCAAGGCCCTGTTCGTTCTTAACCTCTAAGAATTACCATGCTGAAAATTACTAGCTATAATAGCAGGCTCTTCTTACCCTGCAAAGACTATATTCTATCACTTGAAGCAGCATGAGGAAGAAGCGGCATTAATAGAAACACACCACACAGAGCACTCAACACAGAGCTATTCTAGCCATTTGAAGTCAGCTGCATAACATTTAGGTAGTAACCATATGTTTGAATTTCATTTACTCAAATCCATATGTTTAATAAAAATTCATACTATTTTGGGAAAATGTGTATGAGACTGAAGTAAAGCAAAACTGTGAATTAGATATGTTACAAAACAGGAATGTGACAACAGCAAAACCTGGTATAATAGCCTGATGCTGTACTACCTAGCAAAACCAGTCATGGACTAGCATTTCATTGGACAAAAAGACAAAAGAGAATGAACTTGGGTAAGAGCTAGCAATGTAAAACCACTTCAGAGTTAGTCAGTTATCAGTCTAGTCTGCAAACAGAATCACTAATGAAAAATTGGCTGTATGTACTCTCTTTAAATTCAAACACGACATAACTCCTCAAAAGCCAGAAGCAAAGGGACACTTAACGTGACAGACAAGCATCGGTTTTTACAGTTTCTCAAATTCCCAGTTTGACTCAGAATTGAATAGAGATCCAGTGGTTTCTTYTGTTTTAGTTTCAGAGAAAATTAATTTAACAGACATAATGGCAACAGAATATGCTTATTCATACTGAATCAGATCCTGAATCACTGACATGCTCATCCTAGAATGGGTCTTAGGGGATGAAGTGTAAAAATATTCTACAGGAAGGAAAGGAAAAAAAGGAAAGGGAAAAACAAAACCAAAAAAAACCCCAAAACCAGGCATTGACCAGATATAGGATCACTTCAGCCAGGTAAACATTATCCTAGCATATATATTAAGTAAGGTATTAGACAAAAGGCCAACTACAGTCTAAGTTCCCTCATACTGGCATTCCCATAGGCCACATATCTGAACAGGAGTGACAAGGGAAAAAAGCAATAGTGCTGTAATAGCCAGCAGTGCTTCCTTTGTATAGATTTTTTTCTGAAAATCATGTAAAACGTGTTTGTAATTGTAACTGCACAAGAAGAACTGTTGCGATGACAAACTAGAAAATCAACTCTAAATTTCGAATTTGTTTAACATATCTGTGTTTCAAAGACAACACAGCATCTTCTTTACTTGTCAATATGGATGTCATACTTGCATGGTTTTGCGTAATTGAGCAACTGAAGTGGCCATTTCCCTATTTTTTTTCCTTTCACTTAAATAAAAAGAAACCCTGCAGCCTAAGGCTCTTTGTAAAGAGCACTTCTGAAAAAGTATATTCAAAGTAAATTAATTTTCTAGCTTTCCAAAGACTTCTGTGCGGGACATGACTTGCTCATGAGAATAAAACACGACTTGCCTGCAAACATATAAACAGCAGCCCTTTTAGGAATGCTGCTTTCTAGGTTGCAATTAGAATTATGGGAAATAAATCAGCTGAACTCCCCGACGTTGACAAGTGGTCAAGTTGAGGTGAGCCCAATTCCCCTCAGCTCTCTTCAGCTGATGAAACAAACTTCCTGTTGAACATCTCCTCTGCAGCAAAGTCACTGTCAAACTGTCAGCCAAGCTAATGGGCAGAGAGACACGAGGATCTGATAAGGCAATTCTATTTTCCAAGAAACTAAACCAAACAAGCAAGGGTTCTGGCCTATTTGACCTCTTATTTTCTTAGTAAACAGTTTCTAAATCACAAAATACAATAAACGTCTCAGGATAGCTTTTTATGGTTTTCATTGCTTACTTGTGAAAATATTAACACTCATTTAAATGTGTAATACAGTCTGATAGCACACTTAAGATCAGACTTACCTTACTGACCTCAGCTAATGAAAAAAGCTGCACCGTAATCAGTAATTCAGGATTTCCCAGATGAAGTTCATGTATTTGAAACAAACATTGTTAAAAGTGTATGAGCTAAAAAAAAGCAGGTACGAACAGACGTGCAAATAGATGAATATGAAGTACCTGGTAAAGCAAGTGTTATACATTTTAAAGTGAGCCTACGACAAAAAGTAACATCCTGTACCAGTTCAGGGAGACCTAGGAGAGATAACTGTACACAGATAGCTCTGCTCTACAACAACAACAACGGAACAGACCTACAGTTTATAAAGCACTGAGTTTGGAAGTTTGTTCTAGGATATCTGGATGGGAAAATTCAGAGCCTAAATTTTTGCCCATCAACAAAAACGTATCTTCAGAAAATGCATTAGATTTTAGAAATCTTACCAGAAGAAGTGAATAAAAAAACCAAAACACCTAAACCAAAACGAAGCAGCTCAGGAAATTTAAATCACACTGGAAGACAGTATTCAATAATGATTTTTCCTTGAGTCACTTTTCGTCTGTCACAGCTGTATACTCAGCATCAAATAACGAAAGTTTGCAGAACCAAGACTAGGTCCCTAAGAGTTTGTCCTGAAACAATCTTTCAGCTTTCAAATATAAACTATTCTTCATGTAGCTTTGTTTAAATGCATACAAATTCCAGTTGCACCTTTTTTAAGGAGAAAATAAGACACATAAATTCATCCTTACATGTTTAAGGACAGAAAAGTGCCATTATATCACCTTGCACCAACACTATACAACCAGAATATAATGGGATTTTTAATTTAATGTTTTTCTGTTAAAGAGCTTGAATTTTGTAATTCCATGCCTAAGGATTAATGGCGGTTTTGGTTTTTGGGGTTTTTTGTTTGTTTTGGTTTGGTTTTGCTGTTTGGTGGTCTTGTTTTGTTTGTTGGTTTTTTGGGGGTTTTTTTGTTTGTTTGTTTTTTTTTTTTTAAAAAATTTTGCGTCTGAGCTGTTTCTCTAGAACACTGCTAATAATGCTTATGCTTAATTCTTGTCATCTTTGAGAAAACTGTAGTGATCAAATGTTCTGGAGAAGAGGTTTGACATCAGGCAGGAGGGCTGGATGATGGTGTCAAAGATACCCTTTTTTCTTGCTGCTATTGGAAGCCTCTCCACGTCCGAGTCAGCTGTTGATTGTACCTATTCACAGGTTCAAGTCTTTCAAAAGTTATGCAATTTTTCCAGCTACACACCCTCAAAAATATTCTGCATAAGGGGGAAGAAAGGGCAAATAAGCAGTTCTGCATTAAAAAGCTGAAATTCATATGCAATAAGGTGGGGTTTTTTTCACCAAAAAGAATCAAAAACACTTCTGAACGTGCATTTAATAAGAAATTTCAACAGAGGAATGCATATTAAAATGCTACAGAAGGCACCTGTGACCTCCACTGCATCCTCATTAAGAATTTGGTTTCAGAATTTAAAAATATTGTATTGATAAGTCCCTTGAACTCCAGTGTTATAGCTTTGAATTTAGAAGAGATTAAGCCTTCAGGTCTCTAATTTGCTTCTACAACAGCATCAAGGTCATTCTTTCTTAGTACTATTTTAATCCACTGTTTATAACAACACAAGCTACAAGTCTGCTTCCTTTTGAGCACTTAAGGGGTATCACTGCAAGGAAGACAAAAACAAGCCATTTTGGTTACAGATAAAAAGTGGCACCTAGAACCACATGAGTCATCTCAAGTTTTGAGTTCATAATTTACCTAAAGGACTGCACTGAAGAACACTAATTTTAGGTAAAAATAACACTCTGATACAGATAAGAGATGCAAAATAATACTACAGCTACTATATTTTTTTTTAAATTGAGAACATAGTATTTAGTAAAATAAATGAGTTTGCTTTCCTTGTCATTATTTTATTAGTATTTTTTACATTCCTACTAGCTCTCTGACCTCTTGATTTACCAGGAAATCAGTCTCCAAAGGCAAGAAACCTACACTTTAATAGATGGGACAAGAGAAAAATCACTCAGTTGTGTTCAGTCTTTCTAAAACCTCACAACATTTATGGTTTGCATTAGCTTTCTGTAAATCCTATTAAGTCTTTGCTAGTCCAAAAAATAATCTTACAAGGTAACACATGTCTGCCAGCACCGCTTTTTATCCACAGCAGTAACTGTTTGGAAACAGAACGCTGAATCTTTTAAATTATTTGATACTCTATATGCAAAGCAGCTTTGGTTGTGAAAAACAAGTCACATTTCAATATTTGTTCAGAATTATTTAGGATTTTGAACTATTTAAGAAAAATTATGATTTCAACATTTTCAAGATATTTAAGACTTACAAAGAAATAGCCTATTATCATTTTTCCTAGCATTTAATAAAAACTCAGCTTAAAAAAAGTTAAAGAATGCCAAATACTGATTCTTCTTAGTGTCTTTTCCTATGACTACCACCACATTCTTTAGTATTTCCACTAAATCCTCTAATACTTCTCCTCTGTTATTGAACCTATCTAGATCTAGGCCAAGGTTTTCCAAAACTGATCAGTAACAGGTCACTTCTGGGTAGGGTAATGAAGATGTTTAAGAGTTAAGATTCTTCACAGGAAGAATATTCAGATGTCTCAAGAAGAGGTCTTCCCAACCAAAGCAAGTATGTTCGCGCTTGTGGAAAAAGTTCTCCTCTTAAAAATTACCAAATTAGGCAGGTAGCCAAAAGCTACCAACCACTTTTGAAAACGCTGTCATCTGAAGGGCAGATCACAGGTTAATCTGCCTGGGGCAGGAATACAGGTGAACCACCAGGTGAGACAGCACTACCTTTCCTTTTCCCTGATGCATGGAAGTGGCTATCAGACAGTTAGTGAGCGGTCTGCAAGTGGGTCAAGAGAAAATTGGTACTTCTCCAAAGCAGCGTTCCTAAAGCCAACAGAAGTGCTAGCTTGGCTGAGGCTATAAGTAGATACAAGTTTTCTTACTCCATGGTAGCCATAACACAGGATCAATGATCAAGAGTGATAATCCTGCAATACGCAGTAGCTATGGAGAACAGCATAGTGGTAAGTGTCAAACCTACTGATTCCTTACCTAGCACAGTCCCTAACTAGACAGAACTATGGTAGCCCACAATAAGCTTTTACCTGAGACACATTTTATGATTTAAGAGTGTATATACATACAAAATAAATCTAAAGATATATATAAAAATGGCACAGACAACTAAGCTAATCTCACTGGTGTGCTGCATTTTCCCTATGGCAAGCACAATATAAAGGCCGTCTGATTTCCCCAGTCAGTGTACTGAATATTCACATAAATATTACAATCTGACTATGGGATAAGGCATCATAAAATCAAGTGTTTACGTTGCTACAGTTTGTAAGTCATCTTAATATTATCTCCAGTTCAACATTTCCTCTCTTTTCTGGATTTGTGGTCTAAGCAGTTTCATCAGATGTCTCCCATTCCTGTAAGATACATTTGGTGCCATCTTTTGCAAATATACCACAACAATCAGCTAGCCAGTCCCAGCTTGTGACCAACACAATACAGATTTTGGGCTCATTATACGCTTTTAGAAGAGACTGTGAAGAAAAACAATTTTTTTTTAATATTAAATTCAACCATACATGCAGATACTGTCTTTTCTTTTATACTATGTTTAGTAAGTGCAAAGCATCTTTACCTGACAGAGCATCTTGTGCTTCAAAAAATGTGCTGAGACCTCCTTTCACATAAGCTAGGCTCCCCTCATTTTTCTTATTGGCTTGTTTCTTCAAATTCACAACAGCCATTTTGAGCTGATCAAAACTGAAAACAAACAAGAAAACCCTCATGACATTCAAACAACGAATAAGGTCAGCTAATGAATAAACAGAACAAACTATTTGGAAAATAAAGCCAGCTACTTTTGCAGCAACTATTGAGGACTGAGTAATTGCTAACGAGTGTGCTTCCTGATAATGACAATTTACTCTTAGTCCAAAGAGTTTTTGTTTTTTAGTTTTAATCCTTAATGGAGGGCTCCTATCACTTGTAGAATAGACTTTATAATACAAATTAGTCCAGAAATTCCTTCTAAACATGCAATATTGCTCTTAGTTAACTGTCTGTACTACATTAAATAGGTGATAGTACAATTCACTACACTTAGGACACTAGATTAACTACTGGGATGTTAGAAGTCTCTTTAATAATGACATTTGTTTAACTCTGCAGCTTTGTTCACAACCCTTTTTCACTTTCAGTTTCTGAATTCTTTCAATATTTTTATGTTGGTTTGGACATACAGTTCAGAATTGAATACAATATTAGTGCAAAAATAAAGAAAAGCTGAACAGATTCCTGCTTTACGAAAGTATGTTTTATATGTAGTCTACTGAATTGCTTTTGAAAAAGACTTCGTAGGGGAATATTAATCGCCAACTCATAATTCTTGTTTGTATGGTAGGTTTCTTTCTATCTTAGTTTCCTAATATTTCTAGATTATTGCCAGTTTACATTTGATTTCACATTTTTATTTTTTTGCAAGCAGCTGCAATTATTTTAGAAGTCTTATGTCGTGACTAATTCTTCATTACTTGCATATCATTTTTTTGTTGATGATGATGAATATGATCTCAGTAGTTATGCTACTGGACTCATTATGAAAGCACTATCAAGAACAAGCTCAGAAATACAAATATAACACATGATTTTCATCCTTAAAGTCTTTTCTCCTACCTGCAGGCCAAACCTATCTGTCTAATACAAAAGAATCAAACAAAAAACCTGCACTATACCTCAGTGAGGACAGGAAAACAATGAAGTAAGGAAATTAAGACATAAGGCAATTCCACAAATACTCTTTGCCCATTTTAATATGTCTTCTTCTAGCACTGTTTAAGAGAACAAGCCAAATTTTAGCCCAGGCAGTGAGAAGGCTATCACCACCGGCTGGGAGACAAAACACTGGTGCATTTACAGGCATTTTCCTTTTTATACTGATGATGTCACAACATTTTATTTCCTGTTTCCATCAATAGCTGGATTGGTCTACTTGGGCATGCAAGAAGTACTTACCAGCAGCATTTTCAAACTAAGAAAATCTGTACAGTTCTCTTTTTAAGCACTGTTTCATGTTATCCAATGATCTAATAGTATGTTTAAATAGTTTATTTATATTTGTCAGGATATTGCCAGAGGTAAAAAAAAAAAAAATAAAAAAAGATGTTGTTTTGATTGCTTAAAAAGAATTTCCTTCAAGGAAAAAACAGACTTAACCTAACCAAAACATCAGTGCACCACACATTTAGCACTCCCAATACCTGAGGTTACATAGAGGACAAGAACTAAACCATTGCTGTGTGTTTCCGGAAAAACAGCACAAATGATATGGGGCAGATAATTATACAATTCCAGCATATTTCTAAGACTACACATTTTGAAGTGGGAAGAAAAAAAAAAAAAAAACAACACGCTAGTTTTGCTGCTTCTTTATTTAAAAAGCCATTTGTAATTAGATTCAAAACATGATTGGATTCACCCTACCCTTTGAGCCATTCTTCCTGTTGAGTTTTACACAGCTTTTGCACCTTCAACGCCAAGATTTAGATTTTATAAACCAATATAAACTGAATTAATATGCAAAAAACCAGCTTTCATTTAAAAACAAACATTAATACTTTTTATTCCACTGGACTGAGGGGACCATGACTTGAAACTGTTGACATGCAAAGACACAAACTGATGAAAGTTTTTTTTCCCCCAAGAAAGATGAAGAATTTAAGCCAATACTAGACAAAGTGTTAAAAATTTTTTCTTAATAGGTAGCTTCACATTTACATGAGAATGGACTTTCAGGTACTGACCCACTGGCATAGCACAGGTTAAAAACGGGCCATACATGCTAATGTAATTATGTAAGTTATCAATTCATAGTACTGATGACCAGAAAATATCAGCGTTTTTATATCTGTAATATGACAAGGTGTCAGTAACCATTACATTATGCTGTTGCTCATATTCCATGGTAATTCTGATAAAAAGAGTCATTTAATTAGTTCTAAGAAGTCATCTAATTCGTTTTCTGGATCCACAGCTTCCTTAAATATACCTAAGCCATCTATGACAGACAGATGTCAAATCAAATCTCAGCACTCTCCAGTGATGGCGATTCTGCAGTTTTCCAAGTTACACTGTCCAAGGGCTTAAGCAATCTAATATTGTTTTTAATCTGCATCTAACCTAAATCTCCCTTGTGGCAAACCGAGACAGCTTGTTCTGCTCTTGGTAAACCAAGAACAATTGATGGCTATCCTTGAACTGCCACTATGTATTTCAGAACATGTATTCTGTATTAATTTTGTTTCTTTTCTGAAAGCACCTAATTCATTCAAGCTGTATACCCACAGATATTTGTATGCTCCTGTTTTTGTGGCTCAGCTCTCATATCTTTCTTAAAGCAGTGGCCAAAACTGGGCAGAGCACTTCAACTGCAGCTTTAATAATGCCAAGCAGAATAATTATCTCTGTATCTTACATAACACGGTCTTGCTGATACACCCCAGAAGATGATTTGTACTAGACAGCCAACTGGTATTTATGGCATGTTACAAACACCAGATTGTCTTCTGTACTACTGTTGCCCAACCCCAGGTGTGTACTTCCCCACAGCCCTCAGAGCCTTGCACTCGACTATTTCACAATGGCCACAGCCAAGGCTGCCACTGGTTATCGCACCCCCGCCTTGCCTGCTCACTTTGTTCCAGTGATATGCTTGTTTAATCCCACATGTGGAGCTCTGGCTCCTCTTACTTGTTTCCCGGGCTGCATGTGAGTGTGTAAAGGCACTTGAGGTTAGACCCTTCCAACTGGTTTTGTAATTCCTAACGGCACTCTCAATGCCATCGCTGAACCACATGTGTAGCACTGTCCCTTCATTTAACTGCAAGCTGTTATCCCATGATATTCCCAATTTGAAGTCCTTGTCACCAAGTGCATATCTGCTGGCAAAGATGCTCCCGTCCCACTTTTTCAAATGAATCTCATTTCTCACTAGCAGTCCTTGTTCTTTAGTAATGGATCCATGGCTACAGAAGTAAAAAACACTGCCTTTGACACCAGTGGTATAGCCATCTGTGAACCTACAAGATGCATCCACTACTACCTGAAACCTTCCCCTTCACCTGTAAATCAAAGAGAATACATGGGCTCTCATGTTCTTCACTTTTGTTCCCAGGGCTTTGCAATCACTCTTGCTATGTTCTACATCTCTCTTGGCAGTGTCACTGATGCCCGCAGGAATGAGCGACAAGATGGTAACAGTCCAAGAGCCAATTGTAAAGGAAATTTCTTACGAACAGCTACATCAAGAGCTGTTTGTCCTTTCTCACTTTATTATCCCCTCAGCTTTTTTAAAAACCTGATGATCCCCAAAGTTATCAGACTGCAATAGAATTCATTTTGAATCACCCCTCTTTTAGTTAGATTTCAAAAGATGCTGTAATTATGTGTGTATTAGGTAATAATGTTCTCCTGCTGTTGTTTTGGCTCTTCAATCTACCATCACTTTGAGAGGAAATTAAAGTATTTCCCAAGTAGATTAATAGTTATTTCTGGAGCTCCTAAAACCAAATACTCCCCACCCTCCACCCCCTCAGGAAAAAAAAAAAAAAAAAAAAACACACACAAAAAAACCCCACCAAACAAAACCAACCCACACCTGTTGCTGCCATTAGATAACAAAGAAATATTAAATACATTTGAAAAGTGGTATTTCCCTTCAAAATGCTTATCAGAATACTCAGCCGAAAAAAAAACAACAAAAAATGGCTCATCATCTCTACTAAAAATCGCTTCCAGTATTATCCAAACACCAGCAGATAAAAGTTTCAGAACTGAGTTATATATGCAAAAATATATTTACATAATGCATTCATGTAAGTATGTATTATGAAATAGATTTAAAAATGAAGACATTAATGGTCAAGATTTTAAGATATTTACTTCAAATATCTCACTCACTTGTCCAACTTCTTATACTACAGCATTTTCCACAAGAGTTAACTAAAAGCTAACTGATACTACTAACAGTTTTACTCTTAGTCTGTTCAGTGCCCTTATCCTGAGCCTCTAGTCATGACTTATGTTAACACCTGGAGTTTCCACTCAAGGCCATGCTGCCTAACTTCTTGATTCATAAAGTGCTTTAGCCTGAAGCAAGAAAACTTCCATCTGACACTGGGGCAGGGAGGGAGGCCATAAATTAGGTCTAGTTAAAAATTAAGTTTTCCTCATAACCACATTGAGCAAACTGGTTGATTCAAGTTTCTAGCCAAGCAGAAACAGCACAGGCAGTAGAATCTACAGGTCTATTACTGTAAGTATCAACCACTAATGACACATCTATTATATAATGAAATAACATCAAGTGACTTGCATTTAAAACAATTATTTATATGATAGCAACAAACCTTGTTGTTGAATGATTCTCAATCAGATACCAGGCAGCAGAAAAGTTTTCACTAGTGAAATCAGCACTCATCCCAGGAAACAGTGCCTCTAAATCTTTTTGAGGAAATCTGCCTCTGAAAAATGAATATTCATTTCTTCAGTGAGACGTATTCTGGTAAACAGCATACAATTAGAAGTGTCACATAAAAAAAACCAAACCCCACAAAAAAAAACCCCAGAAAACCAAAAACCAAATTGTGTTCCAACAAGATGTAAATATAAACTTGTATCTCACCATGACATTAAATCTGGTATTACAGACACATGTAGCATACTCCATTTATTTTAAGTTGGTGTAATAAAAATATTTAAAGCACTTTCTGATGAAAACATGACAATCTCTCAGTCCAGACACACACTTAACAGTTGGCCATATTCATTCCATGAGGCACTCTCAGTACATCACCAGGTACACTCACCACTCTGTACCACCAACTGCATCCTATCTTCAGAAACTAATCATGGCAAACAAGTCATGTACTTTTGGTCAGCCCTGAATTGGTCAGACAGGTGGACTAGATGATCATTGTAGGTCCYTTCCAACTGAAATATTCTATTCTAAGAATTTACTATGTAATTTTTGGATCACAACGTCAAACTCAAAAGTCAATAAAATCCTCTCTGATGCTCACAAGCTAGGTGAGCTCTGCTATACAAAGTACACTGCACACAAATGCTAACCTGCTGTACTTTGCATTTGAGATCAAACTTGGGTGGGGGTAGCAATCCAGAGTCAGCTACTGGAATTACATTTAATACATATGAAAAGCCATTTGAGTGGACACAAAAGCAATAATTTGTTAGTTTTGGTTTTTCTGTAACCTAAACATATTTCGAGATGGCTAAAGCTGGTTTTACAAAAAGCAAACAGCAGATTAAGTGAAGCAAATCTAACGGTAGGCGCATTAAAAAGTACAATTACATAAAAACAAGAGTTCTCTTCTGTAAGTTTCCATTCATATCCAAATGGCCATTAGCACAAGCAGGTACAAAGGACCTACATACATAATGACATGGCACAGAAGGCTTTCATCAGTGGCACCTGATTACAGCAGGGGCATGAAACAATACTTTTAAAAACAAGCAAAAAAAAAATCAAATGAGATGCAAGGAAAAGTGATGACAGATACGAAAAGTAGAGACAGGGAAAATAGTGTGAGAAACAAATGTAGCAACTAAAAATGAAGGTCCCAACATTTCTCTGTGTTCAATGAAAAAGTGATAATGTTAACATAAAAATTTATAAACATAAGTAGTGAGATTCAGGATAACCAATGACCTTGAATTTCATGAATGCCAGTTAGCAGAAAATGCTGATGGACGTCAGAAGGAGAAGAAAGTTTCAATTTATCCTTCCTTTAAATACATTTTAAGATATCTTATTTTTCAATCAAAGCAGTCAAAAGTGCCCAGTAGGCACATGAATTTACAGGACAGTATTTCACATGTGATACATGGCATGGCTGTCCAAAAAAGCTTTTATATTAAATCCACGCATGGTGGCATCTTCGTGGTCAACTACATTTTTTAATGCTAAGAAACAAAAACAATAAAAAAAAACTTTCAGTTACCTCAAAAGAGACTCAGACGTTCAGTGCAAGCATACAATACAGAAGCAGGATTTTGTTCATATTTTTCAGAACTTCAATGTATTTTCTCAGAAGCCAAAAGAAACAGATATAACACAAAAAGCACACACACTCAACAAATATACCATTACCAAATCCTACTTACTAGTGCAAGAGAAGTATTTTATATATATATTGAGATAAAGACCAACAATTTAGCTACAGATGTAATAAATTCCTGCAAATGAGTTTGGCCCACAGATGCTACTTATTACTGCAAGATTGTAAGACACATCCATGACAGTTTAGGCTTATGCATGAGCTATACAATTCTGGGGGGAAGGGGGGGGAAGGAGGGGAGAAGTATTTTTATATAGATAGATAGATAAAGACCAATAATTTAGCTACAGATGTAATAAATTCCTGCAAATGAGTTTGGCCCACAGACAGTGGGACAGAAATGAAGGGTTGGGGTTTTTTTTCAGTTTGAAGTTTTCAATGCAGTCAAACATATTAGAAGCTTTTTTCCAGCAGATGTATTTGTGCAGAACCATAAATGAGCAATGCATTTATGGGTGCTTTCCTCTGTGCAGACATAGTTTAGACATAGTCACAACAGAGTAGAAACATGAATGTGAATGTGTGCGGTATGTTAACTATGTTATACTCTACGGTGTAGCATCCTTATTTTTTATCATAAATTTTACCAGTAGTTTTTCCACTAACAGATATGGGGAGCTTGGAATGACTTGTTACAGCTGTCTTCACAACAAGCTGCTCACTAAAAAGTTCAAACTAAAAGCAACTGTATTTCTAAAGTGTCTGGCTAGATGCATCTAAAAAGAGACTGACTCCACATACACAGAAGTTTGTTTCATTAACTTCCTTTAGTAAATTAAGTAAGTCCTTGGAAGTTGCTCTCATGAAAACTTGCTTACCGTTTACTTGAGAAAGTATTTCTGTTTTACTATTTCAACATTATGGGGTGAATATGAACTAGTAGCAAAAGCTGAGACCATGCTGACACGAAATGAAATTTTTGATCATTTTTCTGTTGATTTGCCCGATATACAAGAATCATGTCATGAAGCAAGTCTGAATACTTAATCATCGATTAAAAAGCAATCACTGTAAAAGAAACTGAGAAACACAAATTGGATCCAGAAAACCTCAGAAAAAGAAGAGAGAAGTTTACCATCCTTGACAACTCTACGTATTTCGCTACCTTTAAAATTTCAGCAAAGGTACACGTATTGGATTTATATAGTAGTACTTTCTGCTAGGCAGACTATTTTATTCAAAACAGAACCAGATCTGGTACTAGTCCTCTAGTTAACATTTTAAAGTAGTCTTATTCATCCATCAGCAATAATTTTAAATATAAAAGTAATTAAGATTTCACATACTGTTTATTTTCATGAGAACTATAATAAAAATAAATTTGGTTTCAAGCCACTATACACTCTCACTTCCCTTAAACATATTTTGAGTATATCTATACAGTCATGCAGTATTAGATGTAGTGGTCCTTGTTTCCACATAAAAGGCAGGCACATCTACTTTGGATTCAAAACACATAGGGTACAATGAATTAGCTTGTGCTGCATGCACCCATCAATACAAGTCCCTCCCTTCACCACCCCAAACTTTAGGTTCTGTATAGCCTGATAATAAATCTAATTTAACATCACAGCATGTATTGGCTCTTACAAATTCTACTACAGAACTTGTGCATATACAGAGCATTTATATTCTCCGGAGGTTTAAGATTAGCTGTAATCTCCATGGGTAAATCACAGCCTCCAAACAGTCACAACTGAGTAATAGCAACTGAATGCAATGGATATGAATGAACAGAGCTTGACTGTGAATGCAGCTTAGGAAGTTGTAATTTTTCTGTAAAGATTATTTTGCTCCCAGAGTTTCAGAATGTCATAGTATACTTTTCAGCATACATGACAATATTTGCAGATAAAAGGCAGGTCCCAAACCAGGATACAGCCACCAAAAGGTAACTTGAACCTCAATTCCACAGGAGTTTATAGGTCAAAAGGAGCAACTTTAAATAAACACAGATTCTGAACAGCAACCAGCACAAACGAGCTCCAGCTAGAGCTGCTGTACAACCCTCTCCCCCCCATCTGGTACCAGTCGGACTCCTAGAAGCAGGCTTTGTACCACCTGTACTGTGTTAATCACGCATGCAGGAAGACCAGCATAAGGGACACTGAAGTAGACTAAACACGACAAATCAGAAGGTGTTAACAGAGGTCCTTCCAACAACCAAAGGACAAGGATGCACTCTGGCAATTACTCCCTAGTAGCATTGGGTTTATCAGAAATATGGCAGCAAAATGACAACCATATTTGAAAAATGGCAGAATGTGATAACAGAAATCTACTAAGAGATTATAGGCGGGTAGCTGCAACTGATGCATCAGCCTTACAAGCAGTAAGTGTTACTATATTTTTTAACGCCATAAAACTAGGAGTATATACTACTATATACTGCATCTCTCTCCCACAGGTTTCACAATTTTTCCAAGTGTATCTCTGTGATAAAAGTTTCCACAAGTCCCTCACATTCAAGGATGAAACTGACTGCATTTCCATACAAGCCACTTAAAAATAAATAAATATCAAAGCCTCCAGAAAGCCTTTTCAGATCTCATGGTAACAAGCTGACGTTTACCATTAGGTGGCAGCGTAAGATCATCTGTTCCCTCCTCCCAGATGAACTGTTTTGGAAGCTGGCGTGGGAAGAGGGAAGCATCTGTATTGAGTGGGTGGATACAGAAGTATGTGGAATGTACTTAGCATGTCAGCATTTGCTTTCATGTACAAGATGGATCCACCATAATGACCTCTGTTACATGCAAAACAACAAACACCACTCAAAAACTTTCTAACCACTGCTAGGTCTGACTGCTGTTACTGCTTTGTAGAGAGTGGATTTTCTTAGTCTGACAGAGTACCTAGAGAACCTTTGATTAAACAAGGACTTGTCATGCAGGAGGCAAAAAGTACTGCAGTACAAGCAATTAATTCACAAATCTTATGCAGATCTAAGTTTTCCACCAAGAGTTTTCAACCAGTGCCTTTGTGAAACAGGCATCACATATTCTTTCCCAGAACTGTTCAAAATCCTGAACAATCCTATGTTGCTGCGACATAACCCACCAACCTGCTCTTGCAACAGCTCTAAACTGTGAAAACCAACTCAAGTACTGCAACATCGCTGTTAACATTAGCATTTTCACACCAACTTTCCGTGTTTCTCAGACTGAGGTAACTACTTGTCCTGGTTTTGGCTGGGATAGAATTAATTTTCTTTCTAGTAGTTGGTATAGTGCTATGTTTTGGATTTAGTATAAGAAGAATGTTGATAACACACTAATGTTTTTAGTTGTTGCTAGGTAGTCTACTTCTCAAGGACTTTTCAGCTTCACATGCTCTGTGAGGTGCACAAGAAGCTGGGAGGGAGCACAGCCGGGACAGCTAGGCCAGCTGGCCAATGGGGTATTCCATACCATGTGATGTCATGCTCAGCATATAAGGCTGGGGAAAGAAGAAGAAAGTGGGGGACATTCGGAGTGATGGCGCTTGTCTTCCCAAGTAACCGTTAGGCATGATGGAGCCCTGCTTTCCTGGGGATGGCTGAACACCTGCCTGCCGATGGGAAGTAGGGAATGAATTCCTTGTTTTGCTTTGCTTGCGTGCGCGGCTTTTGCTTTACCTATTAAACTTTCTTTATCTCAACCACGAGTTTTCTCACTTTTACACTTCCGATTCTCTCTCCTGTCCCACCTGGGGGGGAGTGAGCGAGCGGCTGTGTGGGGCTTAGTTGCCAGCTGGGGTTAAACCACAACACTACTCCGTATACTCTTTTTCCTCCTGCAAGCTATTTAAACCTTCTGTAAGGGTTTCTGGCTACATCTGCATAACACCACAGCCAGAAATATTCCTTGGGGAGGAAGGTGGCACATATCTGCTTTGCACTTAAAGCCAGCATAAATATGGTGATAGAAAACTAACGCTTTGTATCAGTCTTTACTCCATTCTGAAACCTAAAAAACTAGAACTCAAAGATCAAATATTTTGAATACCTATTTTCTGGTGTGAATGAAATACTTCCTAGCATACGCACAATAAGCACTAAGTGACCGCAATGTAAAAAAAAAACCTCATCTAATTGGATCAGTTCTGTGTTTTAAAAGATGAAYAAACAATTGTTACCTAGGCAGGAAAACAAATGTGTGCAAACGCTCTTTTATGAATACATTTGCGACTTTAAGGATCACCACGGAAACATAATAACCAGCAAGTTCAAATTTCATTACAATATAAATTATTCTATTATTTAGCAACTGAGATTCTTAGTTAGTTGTATGGCACAAGAACAGCAATTAATTCTTGGAAAATATGAAGAACTTATCAGCCAGAAATTATGTATACTTACTACTTGTTAAACTTGCAGGCTGAAAGATGATGGCTTGCACCCAGTGTATACACATCACATTTAAAATATCTTGACTATGTAAAAAACAACCAGGAGAATGAGTGTGTGTCCATAGTTCTTACTTTGCATCCTTGCAACATTTAGATATGAAAAGAATTCCAGTGCATATTTTGAGTATATATATATATATTTTACTCCTACAATATATCTACAGGCAGTATTCTAAATATTAATAGAATGTATTAGACACACTACTATCTATTTCCCTTCATTCACAGTTCAAACCTTCTGTTCACTTAAATCCCAGTTACTCCCAATTAAACTCCAATCTTAAGTCTACTGAGTCAGAATAAATTTTTTTCTGTCCCTTTGCTTGCCTAATAGTTTAATGAAGTGCTGTACTAAAGCACTTCTTATGGGATCTTTTTTCTATTATTTCAATGTCCCATTTGCAACACCTGAAAGTACGCACCTGAATGATTCAAAAGCTATGATTAATTTTTAAACACATTTTAACTGGACAAAGCACCATAAACAATGTTTAGAAAAAAAACCCACAAAAGGAACTTTTAGAACTAAGCATAACCCATATTAAAAAAAATGATAATAATAGATCACCTATCTGTTATGATTTTTAACTCTTTCCCATGCTGCAGATTGCCTTTTCTGCATCATTTGCTGATGACTGACAAACACTTTCCAGAGAGAGGACTTCTTTCTCTCTTTCAGTCTGTAGTCTACCCACTTCCTGCCTTCTGTTCAGTGTGCTCCCATCTAGCTTATCCCTATCCTATTTTCCTCACATCTATTTTTCACTGTTTTTCTCCCTGGTCCTCTCTTTAAATGTTTATTTTGTTTACCACTATCTGCATAGCCAATACAAGGCATTCCCCTTCCTTGTCAGCCATCAGGCTGCAACGGTTGTAAATCCCACCAAGTCATACCAATGCCAAACGCTTCAGCTTCAAAATTAAAATACATCCCAATTTGCACACATTTAAAAATAGTTTTAAAGAAGCCAAAGGTATTAATAAAGGAGAGACCCATTATGATAAGGAATCCCATCTCCTTGCACGCACGACTGTCAACATATTAGGCTTTCTTTTATTTTAAAGCATCCCAGAATTCTAACAATTTTTATCACTTCTAGTGACAAATTATTCCCATTCTTAGTAACAGTTAATGCTAATATCTTGCTTATCTGCTCCCTTTCTTAGTTTATAATTGCCTGTTTTCACTACCTTGTACAAGTTCTCGTTACTTACCCATCCGATACGTCAAGTATTTGCAAACATGTGAGTTCAGTTAAACTATACGGTATTAGAGATTATTTTATAGAAGCGAACATGGCACTGCTCCAATTTTTCAAGCAAATTATAAAAGCTTTTCCATTAGGGAGGCACTTCTTAAACACAGAATGTTCCATCTATAGTCACAACTATTAACACCGTGCTGTCACCCATAGGGCAGACCAGGCTTTTCCTCTCTTTCCCTATCTCTCCCCCCTCTCCACAACTTACCCCTCAATCCCTCTACACAATTACTTGTCATATTGACTAGTGTTCCTTCTCTCAAACTGCTCATTTTCAACACCATAATCTTGCCATAATCTTCGTGCCTCACCTCTAATGAACTTGGAGGTGATCTTGGAGATCAATGAACAATGAACTAGGCTTGATATTATGCTTGCCCAAATATTTCCCTATTTTCCCCCCCATCACAAAGGGTTATTTCCTATCTGTATTTACATATTTCTGACATTTCTTTTTCACACAAAATCTGAGGTTTCATTAATAAGACATTTTCTAATGCTTTCCTATTTAACAAACATCCAAACAGATGACTCTCAATTAAACAAATCCTAAACTAATGCTGTTAAGCTTTCTGGAAGATAATTCTTAATCTATCACATTGACACTGTCTTAACTGTAAGAACTATCAATTTTGGTTATGAAGTCAAATACTACATTAGAAGTTTTGGTAAGATAACAACAAATTAAAATAACTGTGTCATAACCATTGTATTTACAGAAAGAAGTATTGTGAGATACATATGGATAAAGGACTTTGCAATAGAACTAGTTATCTTGACTTAAATCCCAGATAAAATAATGGAAAAGCTGTTGCAGGGTTCAACAAATACAGAATTAAAGCAGAGAAAATTAGTTTTAACGTCAGCCAGTCACAACTGTTTCATACAATGTTTGAGAACATATTATATGGGCTTTGAGATTAAGTGCTTCATTGAAAAAAGTAAGCAGATAAAATTAATATACCATCATTTTAAAGGAGACTTGCTACCATAAGATTGATTCAAAACTTAGTTTTATGCAATGCCAATAGAATACATCACATGGATTAAAGAACTAACTACAAAAAAAACCCCAATCCATGGAGAAGCAAACCTGAGAACATCCGTAGGTAAAGTTTTACTAAAGCCCACATTACTCTTTCATCAGTATTTGCATCATCACCAATAATAGCTTTATCACCAATAATTTTTTATAAATAGTTGGTAGAAAATATTAAGAAAGACTGTCATCTGGGCTGAGAAGACAGACTTGTCAAGGAAGCAACAAATAGAGAAACACGGTCAAATGCAAAAATACATAGCTAGGATAAAGGAATCCAGGCCATCCCTACAGAATAATGAGTGACCATGCCAGCAGCAAAAGTAGCAACTCAAGAGACCCAACTAACAAGCCACAACTGCTAGTTGCCAGTGCAGCACTGTGGTAAAAATGATTGCTATGTTCTTTTTAATTTATGAACAGAGGAGGGAGAGTGGAGGAGAGACAGGAAGTCTTCTGGTAAGACACTGGAATACTGTCTACAGTCCTAGACTCCACATTTTAATAGAGTTGGAAAACTGAAGATGAAAGAAGTATCAATCAAAAGTTACATCAGAGGCTGGAGAAAAATACTTTGAGACAAAATCTTCAACTTATTACAAAACAATTGTGTCAGCATTTTGAAAAGAAAGAAAAATACATAGTCAAACTAGGAAAGAAATGCACAGCCAGAGGCTGGGAAGCTGATGATGGATCCACTAGAAATCCTATACAGATTTTGGGAAAGTGTATTTTCCCCATCAGAACAAGGTAATAACGGACACTGCAGATTTTCTCCAATGCACTCCCCCTCACAAACAGAGATTCAGCAAATGAGACCCCTAGTAATAGTTTAATTTTAAATAGCCTTTGTTTTTGGTAGAGCTGGTATCTTGATCAAGAGAAATATTATTCCTGATGCTATTTCCAGGAGTTGGTCAGGTTTGGAGCCCTAAGAGTGTCCCATTTAAAGCCCTCTAATTCCATTTATCACTCACTTTGAAGTTTCTATTTCAGGAAAAAAATGTCATAAATTCCACCGTACTTATGAACGAAAGTAGTCTGTGGGTTGGAAAACAGTATTAATATTTCAATAAAATAAACCAGTTGATGTGGTATAATAAATCACATTTTACAGTGCAATTTTAGCAACAGATAGCAATCTAAACATCCTTAAAAGCCCCATGAAACTCAAATGCAACAGTGAGTATTCCATAACTACAATGTACAAATCCAAAGCCTTAGGTTATTTACCAGTGCTCAAAATCTAAACATCACTGGGGTATAATATATCAGGCTTTCAGATTATCTATAGTTCTAATTGATGATCCATAAATGAGGATTAAGCAGCAGGATAGAATGTGCACCAACAAGTCTTTTGAGTACCAAACAGCATACCAACAGCTAATATATGTATGTATTTTTAAATCTTTCCCTGCCCTGTAAACCGTTAAACTTTTCTGGAATCCACGAAGGCACATATAGAGAAAACCACTAAAAAAGTGGATTAAAGGCATTTGGTACTCACTTGTCTATCTCAATACCAAGCGGATTAGCTGGACGTAGGGACAAGGGGGGAATCCCTTTGTTCCTATCAGTGCGCATGTCATAATAGTTCATTTCATCCACCCAGACAGCAGACTGATCCAAGATACCTAGAGAAAACAAAGCGCAGATCCTTAAAACAACAAGGGCGGTCCAGCACCATCAACTTCTAACATACTGAATTAATTTGAAAAATCCTGATAAATATAAAATGCATGCCTAGGTAATATATTGGAAGACACATGGCAAAACAACCTGGATGCAATTATGCTAAATTATTTTATTTTAGCTGCTGAAAAGGTATTCATGGCTGGGCATCAAACATTACCTCTTACAGAGTGCAGTTTCATGTACATTAAGAGCATCTTCCTGATCATAGAGTATTAGTAATTTTCATTCCTCCAAGTATTTTGCTATCTGTCCAAACCTTGCCATCTACTACTTTCAAATGAGCAATTACCTGGAGGTCTTCTTATTTGAATATTTTAGGGAAGATCCCTTTTCTGTACCACTCACTAACCAAAAAGTAAGTGAACTTTGGCCACATGCTGAGATGGATGATTCAATGGACACAGGACTGACTTTGTTTCCAAAGCCTTAGCACAGACAATGAGTAAAGGTGAGGTACAACAGGGCTTGGCCCTCAGCCAAAAATGCAGCCAGCCATACTCTTGACCATGTCCTTCTTTAACATACCCATCAGACACTCAACGTCAGAAATTACCCCATGCCCACACTTACCCGTTTTTTAAAATATTAATTCTCCTCTCCCATCACCAAAAGCTTCACTGTGTAACATTTGCACTTGATTCACCTTTCTATTATTAAGATCTTAGTACAGCTTGGGAGAAATTATGCGTTATTTAACTGTCACTGAACTGCAGAGAACAAAAGCCTAAAATAGTTCTTGTGGGAACCCCTATGTTAGAAAAGATAACTATCCAACTTCATCAATGGAGATGTTCTGAAAGAAACATTTTCAATCCAGAGGGTATTTAGACTGGATTCTAGATTAAGCAGAGGTCCTAGACTGCTTGGCAACATCATTTTAATGGTTAAGCATCTCATAAGAAATACTTAAGACTTTCCAACTTGCAGGATGGTTTGAATTACAAGTAAGAAACAGCACTGAGGACCCAACTTTCTTTAAAGGATTAACTGTCAGCTCAGGATTTAGGTGTAAAGCTCATGAGCTGGTTTATATTTTGCATTTATCTAGTACACTTAAGAGTAATTACTGTATCTGTTGTGAATTTTTTTTAAAGTTTTAAAAGTTTAGTACTACTCCTTACAGAAAAATAAAGGGCTACCTTTCATCAGCCATTGAGGGTTTTATCAGGATATTGAGATAGGACGATTAATTTCACATATACAATGAGTTTATCTATGTATATATTTGCACATTTTATTGATATACTCTGCTTTTTCTACATAACTAAAGATTGTCCTGAGGTGGATCCATTTTAAACATACATTTTAAAGAGACACTCATATATTTGTTTAGCAAAGAAAACAGATGCGAATTTGAACAAGAAAAATACCTATTTTTTCAGGTTTAAGCAGTTTGAAGGAAACAGTTGAAGTTCCTTTGCCACCAGACTTTGTAGTAACAATAATGTCTCCCTTGTCATTTTTAGCCTGTCCGACTCGACACACAATTTTACTGGCAGACATCCATTCGGCAGTTAGCAGACAGTTGTGCCCACAGATTGTTAAACCTGGGAAAAAGAAAAAAATAAATAGTCTACTGAGAACAGAAGTATCTTTTGAAATGCTGTAGTGCAAATACATTTATAATGCTTCATATATTTTACATAAAAATATGACCCTTCTCTAGTCCCTTACAGCCAACTACAGTGGAAGAGTTATGAATACGTTTTTCAGATGTTCCCTAGGTGACTTGAGGTATTTTGTCCTAGTGCCACTTCATGAGACACATGCAGTGCTGCTTGAAGCTTATTTTAAACTCTTCCACCAGTATTGGGCTACCAGTATTGCAACTTGTACTTCACATTGTACAATAGATCTCTCTGCAAGACACCAGAGAACTGCTGTTCAGTATTGTACTTACGTGAAACTCCTGTCAAAACCGCATGCAAAATATCTTTTGTAAGTTCACTCTGTGTTACTTTACATAGCAAAAAAATAAAGAAACTCTGCAAAATATTCACAATGAACAATGTTTCTTCAACCTTCTTTGTTTAGCAGTACTTTTGCAGACACAGAAGGGTTTTTAGGTATTAATTGACAAATATTCTGTCCCAATCTCTTCTGTACAAAATCCATGATGCAACACTGTGATTCTGCTAAATAAACTGCCCTTATTGTATGAAAGAATAGGTGTGTAATGTTCAGCTATTTCCTCTTCTAAACTTTATCATAACTGAAGTACAAATTACAAACTATGAAATAAAAAAACAACATATATTTTAGCCATGAAGTTCTCTCATAGAAAAAGACTGTGGCTTATTAAAACATGTCAAGCTTTAGTGTTTGAGAACACCTCTTAACACTTAAGAGTCAAGATACACCTTAATGTAAGGTCAAAGGCTTCCCAGGGCTTCATGTCAGATCAGTTTGACCAACTGATCAACCTGACCGATCAATCTGATTGATTCTGGTCAGATTAGGACTCCAGATGCTGGAATAAATGGACTGTTTTCTCAGATCTAGGACAACAATTCCCATATTCCTAATCAGAGTCTTGCTGTCCTGAAGAATTGGCAAGATCCTAACTTCTATAGTATCGATTTGGAGAACAACTTCACTAGGTTCTTAAAAAATACCCTTACCTAGAAACAGTTCCAAAAGGACAAAACCGTACTAGTGTGTTGGCTGTACTGGAGTATAACTCCCCTGTTGGCTTGGCTTTTATTTTTAATTTCTAGAAAGCTCTGACTAATTTAAAAAAGAAAATACTTACAAACAGAAAAGGGTCAGCATATGTGGCTCAGTACCAAAGCTTCACACTTACTTTTTCCCACAACTTAAGTCTCTGACATTGTACAGCAGACAAATTTGGCAGTTTCCATGGTTGTCAGATGTAAAAATGTGTTACTCCCTGCCAAAATCTATTTTGAAAATGAAAACCAAAAAATAAAAAACCAGAAAGGCACTGAATCTTATTACAGTCTTATTTACTTGAGCAAGGACAGTACCTTTGTTTCTTAAAAGATGCCTGAATAAAAAGGGGGGGATGGGGGGGGCACGAAATAGGATACACACACACAAAAAAGCCCTAAAATAATAAAAAAAAATTGTTTGTTATTTGTTTGCAACACTATAACCAGGCCAGTTTTTATTTTTCAGAGGGGACGAAAAAAACCACACATTTATGATGCATGGGTTTAACCTTAGGTTATATTACTACATCTCTTTTGGGTTTATGCTGCAATTTCTCTGAAGGAAAAAAGATTGCGGTAGGAACTAAGACTAACTGAAAGAATTTGTCTGAACCATTCATAAAGAGGTTTTCACCCTAGAATTTCAAAGGTCTGAATTCATGCTTAAATTAATTAATACTTTAAAATCAATACCAAATTTAGTAGGGTTAACATTTTTGAAGAACTGTTTTAGAGATCCTTTTATCAATTATTTTCTACTCAGAGGTTCCTAAGGCTCTGAAGAGAACAAGATCACAAGATCTGACACTTCTGAAATGAAGTGAAACAGCCTTTGTCTGTATCTTAAAAATGCAAAAGAAGGTAAGTCTCTATTAAAATTTTATACACCACAATAAATATGGTAATGGCATGAGACAATTTCTAAAACAAAGGCATGTAGGGGAAGACCTTTTGATAGTACAGATACAACATTTTTTTAATCCAAAAAGAGAAAACTTCCCTTTAAATAAAACTTCATTTTAATTTGTTTCATGGTACAAAGATATTTGAGAACATCATACTGGGGTTCTAGCTTTTATGTGCCTTCCATTAAATAGGCACAAGTAATTCTCTTATTAAGACTTTCCAATTTTGGTTAAGCTTATATATTAACAATTTTACACTGCCTACAAAATACAGCTGCAAACATCTTAAAAGACAAACTAAACTTTGAGAGCATAAATGTTGCAGGTATCTCCTGGATCTGGCTTTTAATACCGTGAGCTACAGAGTTACAAATAAAAAGTTTATTTGGTTTCAAAGACACAAATAGATTACAAGAAGGCTCTCTTAAATGAAACGAAAAGGCATATTCCTCTATTATGTGATATTCTGTTTATACATAAAAAAAGTTTCTCGCTTTTCATTTTACTCTAACGCATCTCAAATAGCAGATTATAAACTTTATAAAACCCTCACTTAAACTTGCTTAAATCTCATGCCTACAAAGGCTCACTTTTGCAAGTATTTCCATTCAAGTCACAGAGAATATTTACATGCCTAATTTAACCATGAAAAGAAATCTTTACATGTCTTAGGCCTTAGTGACTTACTGGAGAAAGCTGAGAATTGAGCTAAGGAAAAAATAAGGCAATCCATTATTTATTTTTTTATTTTTACCTCAAAGCATGAGATTATTAGCAGCTATGTGTTACAAGAGTTGTAACATCATGAGAAAATAATTTGTAAAAATCATTGTATCATCATGAGAAAATGATGTAACTTCATAAGAAAATCAGTTGTAAAATCATGAGAAAAAAATATTAGCAGTTAATCAGCTGTAATACTGAGGCACAGTTCAGGAGATGTCTTCCTTCCAAGAACCTAGCACTGATCACTTCTAAGAGGATCCTACCAATGAACTAATTAGGTTATCGAAGTACATCAACCACACAAATACACAGAAGCACACTCACCTATAATATCATCAGTTATTTGATTATTTCTCAATAAAGATTCATTAGTGTACCGCAACCTTGTCTAGCAGCTCAGGAGAGACAGCAAACTGAAGTGAAGGGGAAAATTGTAGTAGCTTATGCTTCGCCATAAAGTTCATTGTGGTGGCCAAGAATGGAATTTGGGAATCTTGGTTTACAGCCATGAAGTGAAATATTGTTTCTAGCAAAGCCAAACAAAATTCCAATGGACTTCAGAGGAGTCATGATTCCACAACAAATTAGATAAATTGTCTCTAACATGAATACTGAAGTACACATATGCTTAACTTACAAAAGAAATAAGGGAAATTCCAGTAGTTATAGTTAACTCAGATTTCCAGAAGATTTTACAAAGTCCTTCTCGAAAGGCTTAAGAAAATTAAGCAGCTATAGGATACGATCCTCAAGTGGATAAATAGCTTGTTAAAAGATAGAAACAGGGTTACAGTAAATGGTGTGTTTTCAATGAGGAAAGTTTCCGCAGGGTATGTGCTGGAATTGCTATGTTCAATATATTCATAAACAACAAGATAAAGAGGTTACAAAGTTTGCTGATGATATTGATTTATTCAGAACGTAAAGACTGTAAAAACTAGAAAAAATGTGGAACAGACCTTATGAGACTGAGTGGTCTCATGCACTATAATGTAGATGCTATAAAACAGCAGCTGAAATTCAATGAACAAAGATATGATGCACACAGGCAAAAACTTAAACTCACAGATGACAGGCTCAAACTGACTACTAACCCTCAAGCATTAAACCATGGGACTAGAATAGTCAGAACAAAGAAAAACATTAGCTCGATGCTTAGTAGGGGTTAAAGAGAAAACAGAATCCTATGGAAGACATACAAAACAAAAGTGAGAGTACAGTATTATGCCACAGTGCACTCATATCCTGAACATTGCATGTAACCAAGATGATGTTCACCCATCGTTGGCAGTGAAACCAAAAGAGATTAACTGAAGAGCAACAAAAAGGGTCAAAAATATATGCAGAAAATTTAAACATGCTAGGACTTTTCAGCCTGGAAAAGAGGCAACAGAGCAGTGATGATCAAGATCTGTATGGTCAGGAGAATCAGAGAAAATCGCTTGTTCCCTGTTTCAATGCAAGAGATACGATGATTCAAATGAAGTCACCTTGTTAAAATCAAAACAGTGAAGGAAACAGTTCTTCACATAATGTGTAGCTAAATCATTGAACCCGCTTTGTCATAACTGTTGCAGATACACAAATTGACTTTTACACTAACTCAAGGAATAGCAATGCCCAGTGACTTTCTCAATACATCGAAAACACTTTTGATAGGAAAGTCTCCATGCTGAAATTCTCAATGCCTGGGAAAGCAACAAAGGAGCATCTTGTTACATCTACCCTCTTCTAGTACACTCCCACAGGCATTCATTCTTAACTAGTGTTCAGCACAGGACATTGAATCAGGTAAGGGTTCATCTAGCAAAGTATGGTCATTCTGATTAGCTACACATCAAACAGCATCCCTGGATTTATAGATTCAAGGGCCTATTTGTGAAAAGGCCATTCCTCATACCATGCAACAAAATTTTTTTTGCATGGTAAAATCTCTCTCTTATTAAATCCTAAATGTGATGTTCTACAATCTCAAAAGAAGGGGTTTTTTTCAGCTTACCTATGAGGTCTGTAGGCCCAGTCCCCAGATTTTCTCCTCTAATTGTCACTTTCGTCCATGAGATGCCTTCATTGGGAGAGATGCCAGTTACAAGTGGGGGCTGCCGTGCTCGAGACATGATGTCTATTCAGTTACTGAAAACTGAGTTGCTTTTATCTGTTCTGCAAGAAACAATTGTTTAAAAACAGTAATTATATTATGTAAAAGCTATTAAAAACCTGTTAAGCTGTTCTTCTAAAATGATAGAGAAAAACATGAATGTAAATATGGAACATCACTCTCAAAGCCTTTGTTGCCACACAGTCATAAAACAATAAAGAATACCTACACCTTCTCATTTTTTTTTAAGTATAGCTCTAGTTCTGAACTGTGAAGAAAAAGTATATTCAAAAAAAAGTTACTCTCAGAATGCTTAATGAAACTATATACACACACACTCCAAATCACTTATGTCAGAATTCAAATGAGCCTGTTCAACCCTCTATTAGAAAGTTATTATTGTATTCCTTAGAAAGTTTAGAATTGCTAAGTTAAGTAATAGACTATGATTACATATTTGGATTACTTCCCCATCAAAATAGACTTACTGGCACAGACAGTTGTATGGGGAGAAGCCCCCAGCACTTACTTGTATAAAGCATCATAAACTGAGAAAATTAAAACATTACTTACAGGCACTACACTAGCAGAGAATGGCAACAAAACAAATAATATCCCAACAGATCAACAAAAACGTACACAAAATTATCAAACAAGCATTTCCAGAAGAGTATTCCTTTGCACCTGAAGTTAAGAGTCAACTCAAACCAGTTTAATTAGCTCTGTATAGAAACACCAATATACTACGCATGTTATGCAGCCTACATTTAGTTTACTATGCAACTGATCACAAATTCCTATGACTTATTAGCAGTTTCCTTTGTGCAGCTCTGCAGCTATAAGCAGCAGATCAATATAACCTGACGCACATTATCTCCCACGAACTTCTCCACATTTATACTACTTACTAAACATAGAACCTGCCCATAGGTACACAGGTCCTATAGAAGTCATAAGACAGGCAAAAAAGGTTTCTTTTAACGACTTCTAATAGGAATTAATTTGCATTGGAAAGGTAAGAACCAAAAAATAACCTACAGGAAGAAGTGCTTTTATTTCTAAGAAAATTTAGGAATGATGAAACAGGTCAGTATTCAAAAACCTTAGGTACACACATAGAACACTTTAGTGTACAAAATTTTAAAAGTTCAGGTTGGTAAAAAAATATGTGGAATATAAGCCAAGCTTCATAATGCTTCTCTTACCTATTTTTAATTTGGATCAAGGTATATTTTCTATTTTTACTTGCAAATAGTCAAGTCCATGAAACCCAGACCCTCTGTAAATCATCCCTAATGATAAATTGCAGTAAAGTTGCAGTTTCCAAGCACATACAGTTAGGAAATACCAGAATTAAGTAAGCTATCTGTGTTTCAGCTGCTTCTGCATATACAAAATACATCCATTGTACCATCATACAGCATGCTTCCACACAACCTCCCCAAATTTTTCAGTGTTACTAGATAGATCTGCCATGAGGATCAAAGAAGCTCCCACTGACCAGTTTCTTTCTTCATGTTCTGAAGTTGGAACGCACACTGAAAATGAAAGATGAAAATCAGAAAGGCAGGAAGGAATAAGGAGGAAGATCTCGTGGTGAAAGTAATCAAGTACTGCCCCCAGAACAGGATCCTGTCTCTATCTATCCCACAGATGCATAGCAGGTCATTCGTAATAAAACTTTTACAGTGACATTTTTTTCTTCTCAGTTTCTGGGTGTCCAACTTCAGAGCCCATAGCCACACCTGAAGTCAGTGTGAAATGTACCCTGAACATAGGGAATGCTGCACAATGCTCCAAAATATTCAGGTCCTAAATAACCACCTCAAATCTATAAATACATTTGATCTTAAACGTCTGTCTCCCAGTTTCACAGATTTAAAATAGGAATCCTATAACGCATCTCAAAAGCTATTTCAAAGACAAATTCATTAATATGGAAGAGGCATTTAGATATTCTGAACACCACAGAACTATTAGTATCTTTGGAGACCACCTTTGAAGAGTGTGCAATTAATAAGAGATGCAGATTCCTGTTGAACAAGCAAGAACATAATAAGTTGCAGTATGTGAGCCATGTCCAGTACATGAAGCCTGCTAAGAGCCCATGATAACACACACAACATATGTCTGGAACTAAGGTGGTTTGTTTTGGKTTTGTGTTTTTAACTGGCAAACCTCATAATATTTCTTGACTGGCTGACTTCACAACATTATGTTTTTAATAAAGCATTGATTTCCCAGTTTTTTGCAAACAACAAACTGATGAAAAAGGAACTAAATTAGATAGTATCATATGGATGCTCTTATAAGTCTGTATGTAGGATACTAGAACCTTTTACATGAACCCAACATGAGGCTAGAGAAGTGAGTAGTCAACAGATGCAGTCTATAACCCTTGTGGATGGAACAGCACTGAAGGAGAGGAGGACTGCATCAGCAGATTACAAAGAAATCAGCTGACAGTCATCTCCAGCTATGAAGAGAAGGTTGCGCTCTGGCAGGCAGAGTCCCCTCCCTCTTGCTCTCTCATGCCCTACTCCTATTTCTTTCCCAGCACTGTTTTTCCCCTCACACAGGGACAGACAGTCTCTGCCTCACTTCAAAACTGAGGTCCTAGTCTTGCAGCTGAACTATTTCCTGCCCCTATCCTACCGATTTCCCCTCTGACTTCTTATCCGTAAGYTCAAGGAGGGAGGGAGAGAGGTGTTAACATCTCAATTCTCCTTTCAAATCCTGACAGCTTGGTAATTCCTCCTCCTTACCTCCCRTTCCTTACCCTGAGCCTTCTTGCCCAGACAGCCCACCTGCACTACTATTGATCCTCTTCCTCACCACAGATGAAAATGATAGACCCGGTTTTCTGTCATGATCCCTAGTCCTGGAGCCRCAAGGCTTGCCCAGCCCTCCTCTCATCTGCGCTGCATTCAAAGCTACATTACTACAGCACCACCTGACAAAACAAGGGGCAGCACAATAGAAATAAGCTTCCCAGTTCCCATTGCTAAACCTAATACTACCTGGAGCAACCAGAATCTGAAATTGCAGGGAAAGTCTTGTTTATGCCTATACAATTATAAGATGCATACGCACAGAAGTTCAGACCTTTCAGAATCTGAAGTTTCCTCCGGAGTCCTGTGCAAAGAGGATGTTAGAGAACAACCAGGTGCCTAAGTTTACCTAGAGCGAGGAGGACAAACTGCATCTATTCCTCATGGTCTTATCTATGTAGTCTTTGCAGCTTTTGTCACAGATCCTCAGCAGAGCTCAGAGATATACAACAGCTGTAAAGAAACAGTGGGGTTACATCYCCACATACACACCTAGGCACCTTCTGCAGGAAGCAGCATGTGTCCAGATACCAGTAAGACAACATAAAACACCTTTTACTTTTGAGCAATTTTTTTTGTAAAGATTTGTATAGAATGTTAATCAGTAACACAAACGTAAACAAAGCCATCCTCATGGACTCAGTGGTAATATGGAGAGGAAGAAATCTTGAGGAAAACAAGCAAAATAGAAGCTACTTCAGTATTATTTGGTTGATTTTCTCCCCCCACCCCCCAATTTTATGATTCCCTTGCATTGCAGCCATTGTTTCTTTCAAAATACCTAGGCACACAGGTAATTGCTTTGAATCAATAACAAAACTCAAAAGTAATATTACAACATATTTTTCTGGATTTCAGAAATTGGCACTAGATCTCCCTTCATGATGAGCTGAATAAATGTAATAAAAATGCTGAGCCTCCGGASGTCTAATATTTCTTTTAAAGTATTTCCATACTTACTGCAGAATTGCTTTAAAATACCTCACCGGAATGAGAAGACCACAGTAAATCTCAACACATTACAAAAGTACTACAGCACTGAGACACTCTATTACTATTATTATTTTTAAAGAGCAATTGGTTTCATTTATTTCAAAGAGTAAGTGAAGGAACTCCATGAAATCTGTCCTTACTACAAATATCAAAAAAATGCTTGGGAGCCTTCAATTAATTTATAATATTTCCTCTCCTCCTTCTTATGACAAAAGTGTCAATAGTTAAAATGACTGAACTGCTTATTGGGAAGCCTAGTCAGTATACTACTGTGGCCCAAATGTAAGTTTCCGATTTTTTTAAAAATCTTTAAGGCAAAGCTGAAAAAATAATTACTTTTTCCATTTCATGAAAAGATAGAATAATCATAGATTCACAGAATAGTTTGGRTTGGAAGGGACCTTTAAAGGTCATCTAGTCCAACCCCCCTGCTGTGGGCAGGGACATCTTCAACTACGTCAGGTTGCTCAGAGCCCCRTCCAGCCTGGCCTTGAATGTTTCCAGGGATGGGGCATCTACCACCTCTCTGGGCAACCTGTGCCAGTGTTTTATCACCCCCATTGTAAAAAATTTCTTCCTTTTATCTAGTCTAAATCCACCCTCTTTTAGTTTAAAACCATTCCCCCCTTGTCCTTTCGCAACAGACCCTGCTAAAAAGTTTGTCSCCATCTTTCTTATAAGCCCCCTTTAAGTACTGAAAGGCTGCAATCAGGTCTCCCCGAAGCCKYCTCTTCTGCAGGCTGAATAAYCCCAACTCTCTCAGCCTTTCTTCATAGGAGAGGTGTTCCGTCCCCCTGATCATTTTCGTGGCTCTCCTCTGGAYCCGATCCAACAGGTCCATGTCCTTCTTGTGCTGAGGGCTCCAGAGCTGGACACAGTACTGCAGGTGGGGTCTCACCAGAGCACAATTATATCTTAACATAATTAGGAGCTTTTGTTGCAATTCTATATATTGCCCTAAAGAGAACTTCTATTCTTTACAAATATGTATTATGTATAAAATAATAATATTAAAAAAGCAGTCTTCTTACTGAAAGACTGGTTCTTATACAGACTAGGGGAGGGTGCATAATGACAGTTTTCTATACAAGACATTTCCTCTGAGGAGCCAGGCTCATTGAAGAAGTGTTAACAAGACTATTTTTTTGCAATGGACAATCTTCTTCTACACTAACAGAGGTCTCTTTCCCTCTTTACTTGCCTCCCACCCTTTTTTTTAAACTTCATTTCCTCACATTATCTCCCCAACAGTTTAACAATGATGACATCTGTTTGACTGCTCTCATGATGTTGCCCACATTATTCTATTATTCTGTCATAATTCTTGTTATGAAATTGCAACGAGTTAGAAAGCCTCTGCAAAGACCACCTACTACAAAGCCATCTTGAAAAATGCCTTTCATAAACATCATTTTTGTCCATACATGAGCTTCTCAAATAAACTGTCCTCTCACGAAGGTTTGGTTCAAAAAAAAAAAAAAAAAAATCCAGACAATTCTGAGCATTACAAGCTTGCTAAAAAGGGGACATCTTCATTCTTTATCCTAAGAAAAGCCACTTTAAAAACAAATAATGAGCAATGAAATATGGCCCAACATAAGGAAAAATAAAAGTCTAGTTGTCTTTTTGGCTTTCGTAAACCTTCAGTTGGTTTAAAACGAGAATTCTTAAATAGGTTTCCCCATTCAACTTTCAATGGTGAGCAGAGAAGAAACACAAAGTAAAATGCCAGTAGCTACCATATCTGTTCTGTAAAGCAGAGTACTGCTTACCACTGTGGAAGAAGCATCAGAATACGAAATAAGCAAACAACARAAGTTCAGGATTTAAGGATATTAAATTGGCTGGTAAATTCAAATCCCAAAGGAAAACTACARACATCATGAAGGCGTGGAACTTCGGAAGGTGAGTAACAATCAGGTGCCACCTTACAAATTTCACCAGTGTAAAAATTAGCAGTTGAAAAGTTTTAAAAAGGAGTTTCTGRCTTCTAAAAGAAGATAGCAAGTTGGTTCCAGCGACTTAACTGAATTTTAAGTTAAAATTTTCAGCGGTACTTTGTCACAGACACTGAATTTAAAAGACTCTCTCGGAAGAAGACAGACACAAGGTCAATGCAAGTGCCATGGTCATCTAGCAAAGGGAATCTAAGCTGTCAAGAAGGGAGGAAAGAAAAAAGCCTCTTTGTCATCACTGAGAAAGTCTAAGCTACAAGCAAGCATGCAAGTCTTCAGCTATCAAATATTTATTTGTTCTCACTCATATATATGTGACGGAATACAATTTTAAAAATTTTGAGGCAGGAACAGCAGGAATGAGCAAAGCATCACCCATGTTCAAATCACAGTATGCCTCAGATGTTGTTGTTTGCTTTTTAAAAAACAAACCAACCTGAAACCAGTAGGTGAGGTACTCATCACACTAACATCACAGCATTAAATGCTTTCCAAATGAACAGATTTATGAAACACCCTTTTTTAAACAAGCAATAAATACTCAGATTCCAGAACCTAGGTGATGGCCTTTTCACCTTAAACTACACAAACTTGTGCTTGTACTAAATAAATCTAATAATTTGTTTTCACTAGAAAACCCAAAGAGTCCCCTGAGTACAACACACTACGACAGAGTCAGTGAAGGGACACAGCAAATGACCCCAAGAAGGACAACGAAGCAAAAAGCTTCCTACATGTTTGTACTCAAAACCATTACAAAATGATGAAAAACACTATTGCAACCTTTTCTGTGCTTTATCTTCCCAACAATATAAATTCAGACAGACAATCTACATAGACCAAGATTTAAAAGCATCCAAAAAGCAATACTGTGAAAGTAACTGACATTTATTAACCCCTCTGGAGATCTTCAGTGCCCTAGAATTTCCACAGCCTTCAACACTGCATTAATAATACAAAGTCCATTCCTGCAAGCCTGCCAGAAAAGACTGGGAAGTGAATAAGCTAAACAATGCTGAAATTCCAAGTGATATTAAGAATCTATGTATGTTTATTTAAATAATAAAAGAAGACTTGTCAATTTAAACTAGAAGTGCTCACGAATCTTACATTTAGGGGGGGAAAAACTCTTCAAAACGCCACTAAGCTACTTATAATGAAAAGATGAACAAACATATAAAAGGGGGTAATTTCACCGTCACACAGAAAAAACAAAGCCTCATTTGTCTTACCCYATAATATCCGGCATGTTGACTCAAGCCAATATTAACACCGACAAACATGTTAACCTACAGGACAGTGTTACATGCCAAAATCAGTTTCAATTTGGGAAGATGTGCAAGTTTTGCGATGCTGAGGGCAAGTGACAAAAAAGAAAAAGATTTGGAGTATTAAATGACATAATACGATACCCTTCTCTTTTTAAAAGGGCTCCTGAATATTCCAATCAGTCATGAAGGAGGTACTAGAGATTTAGTTTTAGGGTAGACAAGGAATAAGCCCTGCAGTTTTCCTTTCGCAATAGCCATACTCCATATTTCATCAGTATCTCAGAGGTCCTGCTTTCCTTAACCCGGCAAGGTACATCTTCATGGCTATATATCTTGACAGAGTGAAAGCTAAACCATCACAGCACTCAGCGATGCCATTAACATTTCTGAGTCACAAGGGATTAAAAGGCTGGACCCGAGGCAGATGCTGTGAGAGCCCTCGGCAGAGGAGTTCAGCGCCCGTTGCAGCCTGGGCTGCAGCTGCRGGGGATTGACACCACTAACTGTGGAACCCAGCTCAGGAGAAACTCCGGGCACAGTTCCGGCATCCGAATTAAATTAAAGTAAACAGTGTTGCTCTCTCTCATCCACCCTGTTAGCAGCCTCTCGGTTGAGCTGGAGACCACACACCCAGACCACACAGCACCAGCTGAACTCACTCGCACGCAACATCTAGAAGCTGTCACTCCGCTGAGGTATGAGGAGGAAAAAGGGGGGCAGGAGTGCGAGTGTGTGTGTCTGTTTAGAAAAGCTGCTTGCTTTCTCCTCCKATCCTTACAGCTGGTTGTGTTTTGTGTGGTTGGGAAGGAGGGAAAGAAGGGAAGAATAAAAAAAGACCTATAAACCTCACTAAGAAAACATACTGGTCTTGGCCTTTTGTAGTAATGATTTGCACTCCTCCTGGACTAGTTTAGTAGCTGATGAAGGGCTAACAAAGCATCCATTTAACATCAATTAACCTTCTATCTATCACACGTCAAAAAAAAAAATCTGGAGTAGTATAAATCCATTTCCTTGTACATATTAAATGACAGCACCTTATCAGTTATGATGTACAGCATCCCTACATATTATGTATTTTTACATCAGGAATTTTGACACGTTATTTATTTGGGGAGGGGAGAGATTCCCCACGAAGAACAACTAACYGCACAAATGCCATTACAACATCAAAACGCTGAATTTTTCCACAAGCATTCCGTTGTAAAATGAAGTTTTGATCATTAGTATCTYACACCATAACCAACCTGAAGGAAATTAATGAGCCTACATGTAACACTGAGTTTGTGACCCATCAGCAAGAAGTGAAAGTGACAAACCTCTAAAAATAGATTAAAAAGAACATTAATCTATAATACAGATGAACAGAGACTTTTAAAGTGGGAGGGGGAGGAAAATTCTTTGTTTCTTTTAGTTCAGAAAATCACTTCATCTGCCAGTTATATCACCTGTTCAAACAGAAAAAGCTGAATAAAATCTTTGAAGAATTTTAAAACCTATTTTAGTCAGTCTACCTTAAAAAAGATACCCTTCCCTTCACTCTGCTACCATGACCACACATACCTTCTCCATCAAACTCGCCAGCACACRAATTTAATTTAATCCACATACACAGTCTGAACAGCCCAGAACCATACAGTCACATTTTCACCTCAGCTCAAAATCTATTTACCTAAGTGACAATGACAATCTTCAAGTGCCACTGTTAAACAAAACCATCGATACTACAATAATCCAAATGTCAGTATAAACCTTATAAACTTGGATTAGGACATTTTTGTTGGGGAAAACCTTAAGAAAAAAATCCCTAAAAATATTTCACCTTATCAAATACATTTTCAAAAAAGTTAGCTTTAAACTTCCATAACTTCACACYGAAAATAAATTATTCCCCCAATTTATTAATTAGGTCTACAAGCTGGTTTATACCAGTTCTTGAATGAACACTTTTGCTAGTATATTCAATGTTACAGCACCTATTCATCACCAAGACTCAAGTCAAACCAATTTAAGTATTCTGAACGTCTGTTCTGGTCATACTGAATTGGCTAGAAAAGGGTGACAGCGTAGAAGAAAATGTAATTCAAGAAAGTCTGAACACAGATGTTTCTCCCCAAAATTTCCGCTATTTTCATTATAAATTGCATTACAACTCCCCAGAAATTAAGTCATCTACTTGGTTAAAAGCTTCTGTATTTATTACGTGACACACCACTATAATCTACCAACGTTGTGAAGAAAAGCCTTAAACATCTATATATAAACATATATTTAGAAAAGAGTCAACTCAGCTTTACACAAAACCATACCACAGGTGGCCATAAATCTCCCATTAATTTCTAAATTCTCACAAAGCACATGCTTTCCTGCATCTGCTTCTACCTCCAACATCCASTAAGAGTTTGCTTCATCTAGAAGTCATTCCCTACTGTCCTCCAGTAAAACCATTCATCCCGCTTTTGTTCTGAAGTTATTCATARTTTTCTGTGCCTTATTTTAGTTATTAAGAAAATGGTAGAGAATCTTAATACTCTCATCATCCCTCTATCTTACATTATTCACAGGCACAAATTCAAAAACAATACTTCAAGCATGAAAAACTTTCAAATATATTTATGCAAATGCATTCAGAAAGATCTAGAAGTTCAGAAAAATAAACTGAGTAAATCCCAATGGGATGGCATTTTTTTTTCTAGAGAAAAGAAACAAGACACCACAGATTTTTTCTAAGTCCTGTAACTATATACAGTATTCTTTATAAAAACACTATAGAACCACTGTAATTACACAGTTCACATGGTTGAAGTTTTAACTTGGGTGCTTGTAGGTAGGACTGCAACGCTAAATTTAACATTTGCCGTGCAACTTTTTTGGCAGTTCCTTTTGTTTCAAAAATACTTAAAAGACAAGACATGCACTTGTGTTACTGAGATTCCTGTATTTTTTCATGTTCTCTCCCAAACACCTCTTTCGGGCCTCTGCTCAGGGAAGTACTCAAGCCATACACTATAGCATCTTTCTCTATTCACATGGTCAAACACACGCTCAAGTATTTCACTGTCTGAGAGCCTGCGTGCACAGGTATTTTTCTGACACATTTGAGCCTGCCTCTGCCTTACATACTTTCAATCTTCATTTCCACTCATCCACCTAAAATCCCATCTCCTGTATAGATCATGCTTTCAGAGTAGYGAAGCTGTCTTGTGAGAAACAGAAGCTCCCCTGCCTTCTATGCTGATGAAAAGGAAACACGAGAAAAACCCATCAGCTATATACACAGCTCTAACTTTTTGCCAAAAATCTAATGTTCAGTTTTCCAGCAAGAAGCAAGGTACACGTTAAAACCACAGTGAGATTCGAAGTGTCAGAAGACTCACAGAATTCTTAAATAGAAAATTTAAAGTAATTGCTTTTTYAATTGAGACATTTTAGGATTATCTCAAAAAATCACTTTAGTTTGTCCTCAATACAAAAGTAGGCATTTAAAAAGGAACTTTTGCTCATCATAGCCCTAAATCTTCAACTACTACAGGCTTTTTGATGAACTTCCAAATACAGGGTACATTGCTTTCAGGTTATCCACAAAGTGAGAGAAAAAAATACAAGTCTAAATATACCTAAAAATCACTGACTTATATTGTAATCTGATCCACAGACACTTTTACACTGCCAGAGTCCCCACTGGCTTCTCAACAATGCAGCGTAAGGTCTGTCTTTGAGAATTAAACTGAAAATCTGGGAATCTGTAGTTCCCTTAAGGTCAAGAGAAAACCAGACCCATTAAAGGCTTGGTGTCTCAGAAATTTTGTTTTCCTTAAAAACAAACCAAACAAAATTAGAAAAGAAATACAGGCTTTCACACCCATCACTGAGTGCAATCACAGTATTTTCTCCTGAAAATGCTGAACATACTGTCTGCAGATTAATTAACAACTTCTGTTGTTAAAAAAAGGCTACACAGACCAATTTCCTTTTGAAGAAAAAGCACTAAATACTTCCAAAATAATATAAAAAGTACAATTACAAACAATTTCTCCATAGGAGGGAGGCAAGGTGTTTGACTTAGTGTTGTTTAAAATATTACTTAGCTTACCYTCTCCTATGCAAAGCATGTAACATACCAATCACACAATTAACCCTTATTTTCCGGCATTTCCTCTCATTACTCAGTTTCTAGGAAAACTGCCTTTTTTTTTTTCTTTTTTTTTTTCTTCTTCCTCCAGGAGATCACAAAAACGAGTTCTCCCTCCTGCCCTTCCCTCCTCCTCTAACTTTTGACACTGGGAGAACAATCCAACTGCTTTCGAACTGAAATACTGACAGGAACTCTAGAAAATAATTTTCAGGTTAAGGTACAAAAATTTTAACCAGCTTTATTTTTAAATTGATACTTTGCAAGCTGTAAACACAGACCCTTGCTTTCATGTTCAGCGCAAAAGATGAACTATCAATCTGATGTGATTGTGCTACGCACATGCTGTCTAATCATCCCTCATCCTACAAGCACCTTTACAAACAAGATTTCCCCCATTACCAAGCACCGTATTTCTCCCCTGGGAAAAGTAATTTGAAAGACAATGTTGCACAGCACAGATTTACAGAATGTAGGTGGTCCCAGACAGAAGGTCAAAGTTAAGCTGAAGAGCTAACGTCTCACTTCTGCTAAAAAGATATTAACTTARGTGGTTTCGGAATTTGAACCTTCAGCGTACTTTTAAGTACAGCAGCAGATTCCACTCTTACCGAAAGGCTCACATAGAAAATAAATTCACTGTAACATGCAGTCTTCTGAGTATTATTTTCTAGTCCTTCATTGTAAAATGAAGTACTACTGATTTCTCCTGTGGAAAAAATTTYTGTGCCTGTTTGCATTACTAAGTAGTGATGTACAGCCATTTGAGATACCTGCAGGTAGTGTCTGTCTGTGCTTCACAGGCTGTTCTGTCCTGGAGTACAAAACTGTAACTGTAGATTATTTCATGGATACTTTCAATAACTGTTAGAATCCATGATTTTAAGAACACCTTTTATATTCAGCCTTCTGTCACCATCCTATTGGGATATTACTTGTGGGTTTTTTTTTGTTTTGTTGGGTTTTTTTTTTTTTTTTTTAAGTGAAGTAGGAAAGCAGAAAAGCACAGAATAAACAGAATTAAAATAACTCAAAACTGATGTTTAGTTTCAAGTACAGTGCTTAAGACTTACTGGATTTACAGCTAAACATATCAGTACATTGAAAGAAATTGATTAAGTAYGGTTTAACATAACATATCTAAAAGTTTTCATCACTAAGAGAGGTCAGCGGCCTCTGCCTTTCTTGCCAACCCACTTACTTTGCTTTAGTCCAGCTTCACTGTGAGGAGTAGCATAATAAAGAACAGACTGTATCAACGGATACAGTTTCTTTTTAATAGGACCTCGGGAAAATAATTGGTGGATTACATATTTTAACATCTTTATTGTCCTTTTTTTGCCTCAAACGCTCTCAACAGCAAGCAAAAAAACCTCTGCTCATATTCACAAGAAATCCTACAACTCAAAAAAATAAGATCTGAATGCTACAGATTCAAAAATACTTAGTGAACAGTACCTTTTGTACTGAAGATGAAACAGTTTCTCCACACAACAATATCCACTGCTCAAAGGGCAAGGTGCTAAACACTTTATTTAAAAGCTTTTTTTTTTTTTTAAGTTCATGACTTAGAACTTTAAGGTGTTTTCAAATGAATTCTAAAAATGTCCATTAACTTAGACTGCTATTCAGCACTAACATCTGATAAAGMAATTACAGCATTAAAAAAAGAAAAAGCTATGAAATCTGTAAAAATACTGTAATTTATTGAGTGAAGGCCATGAAAATACAAGACAACTTTACATTGTTTAAAAAACAAAAATCAGCACAACTTTGAYTGGTAACATGCTTTTAATTAAATAGTTCCACCTCTGACACATACTAAAAAAAGTTACGTTTTCCATACAGAAAAAACCTTTACCATTACAATGTAAATTAATGGTATTTTCACTGAGATTAAGTCATAGCACTATAATGAAAATCATTGCATCCTRTTTTAAATGATGTTTAAGACAACAGAAATCCCATTTAAGTAAAAACATTGTTGTCCAAGGGTGGGCATAAATCACAAACACTGTAAACTAAGCTATCCATGGGAAAGAAATCAGCAGCAGGACATGCCTTTTGCTGCTTCTTGCTGGGTCACTGCAAGCCGTGATAGATACTATAGAAATAGGGAACCAAGAATTCTTCCTCAGGTGAGCAAAAGGTAAAGCAAGAAAACAGACCTGTTTTCCTAAGCCACAAGTKTGTTTATTTTCAGTTTACATTAAGAAACCCAAACAAATGGAAGTCCTTTAACTGTTTTGACAAATTTATCAAAAGCAAAAACAAAACAAAGTTTACAGTAATGATATGCACACAAATCATTAAAGGAGCACAGAGACTGTTTACTTATTTTAAGAATGATCAGAAAGCCTGGTAAGTTGATGTGAGATTAAGATTTTAAATTAAATTTTAAAGAATGAATATTTGTAGTTTAGATTTAATCTGATGTTCTGTCAGAGCTAAAATGGCTTAATACTTTATTGGCTTTCAATTCAAAGTTTGAGTGCATGGTTAGAAGCTGTTAATCCACAACAAGCAAGCAAACTGCTGGAAATAGAAAAAGCAGAGGAGGAAAAAAAAAAAAAAAAAAAGAGAAGGAAAAGCTGACAGTGTAGAAGGAACACTATTTTGAAAACCAGTAAAACTGGACAGAATGGGAAGCTCCCTTTTGGAAGTAGGATCATCCCTACTTTTGGACATCTACTCCCCTTGATAAGAGATCCTTTCCCAGTTCCTAATTAAGATACTGAAGAGGCAAGGAGGAAAGACATTTGGTCACCCAGCTCACAGGCCCTTCTGGACTGCAATGCAGTCCAAACAAGGGAGAAATTTAGAACCGGGTAGAAAGGAAAAAAAAAATAATAAAAAATTTAAGTCACAGAGAAAGTATAACACTTCCAGTTAGATATCAGTGAAATCAATCATGTCTCAACCAGCACGTTATTTTGATTTGTTCCACATTCCTTACTATGGTACTTTCTTATTGTACTTGCCCAAGAACTCACTCATTTTGGGGAGTTATTTCTTAAACTTTACAGCACCACTGAATGCAAAGTTAAAAAAAAAAAAAAAAAAAAATCAGACCTGCAAGTAACCGGTTCTTCAGAGGTCAGACCTCACCCCTCTCCTGCTTATTTCCTCCGCTCCCCACCCCGCGCACACACACGCAACCACTTCATTGAGCTGACGATTTAAGACAGTTCTAGACCAGCCTCATTTCAGTGTATAACCAAGCGGGCCCAGAAGCTCTCGACAGACCGCTGTCAGCAATGAGGGACAAAGGCAAAAGCCACCGAATTTCTGCCCTGCCCGCTGGCTTTCAGGGCCAGCCCCACCAGTGCTGAGAAAGGCTCCCTCACAAGSGCACCCACGGCCGGGACACCGCGCTCCCCGGCCCGAGCACAACCTCTCACAGCCACCGTCACCCAGCAAACACCCACCCGCCAGCAGGGCACCGTGTGCCCCCCCCCGCCCCCCGGGGGGGGTCACAGGCGACGGGAACCCCCCCTGCCCTGCCGGCAGTGCCCCGCCTCTTGTCAGGGGGCTGGGGGAGGAGGGAAAGCCAGCTGCTGCAGCCGGGAAGTCAACACCTCCTTCCCTCCCCAGGCGGCTCGGCGGGGCCCGGCCCGGCACCCAGCCGCCACCCGCCCSCCAGCCTCGGGGAGACAAGACGAGCGGGGGCGGGCGGCGGGTCCGTCCCGGCGGCGGCAGGCCGGTACCGGCGCACCCCCGCGGCGCGGCGGGGCGGGGCGGGGCCAGCAGGTGCCTCTAGGGAGGCTGAGGAGGGGCCGCGAAGCGGGAGCCGGCAGGAGACCAGCGACGCCCCCCCGCGCCCCAACGGCCGTTAACGACAGCTCCGTCCCCGCTCCCCCCCACGGGGCAGGGGCGGGGCCTGGGACGCGACACTCGACCCCGCCCGGCGGGCGAGAGCCTCGACCCCCCCGGGGAGCGGGGGAGGAAGAAGGAGGGAGGCCGAAGGGAGGAGGACGGCCTCCGCCCCGGGGAGGGGGGGAAGGAGCCGGAGCTGCCCCGCTGAGCGCCGGCTCCGCAGAGCCCGGCGGAGGAAGAGCGGGGCGGGAGGCCAGAGACTGTCACTCACCGGCCGCCGCCGAGTTCGTATCCGGCACCTGGGGCAGCTCCGCTCCCGGCAGCGCCTCCGCGTCCGGCAGGCACAGGCACCTCCAGCCGCTGCCCGAGAAAATCGATGGAGCGCGGAGTGATCGAGGCGGGGGGAGAAAGCCGCTCCCGGCCGCCGCCGTGCCCCCGAGCCCCGCCCCCTTAGAGGCACCGCCCTGCGCGCGCGCGCGCGCGCCCTGACTCTGTCTCCTTCCCTCCGCCTCAGCCCTGGGAGGGTGGTGGCAGAGCGGAGGTGGGGGCGGGGCTGCGGGAGTGGGTCCCCCCCGTGGAAGAGGAGCAAGGGAAAAATAAAATCATAATAACAATGGTGACAACAGCAACAACAACAATAATAAAAGACAATAAATCCATCCCCGAGCAGCTGTATCGAGGTCCCCGCAGGCAGCCCCCCCCCAGCGGCCGGGGCAGTGTGGGGGCCCGGGGCCGCGGTGTGAGGGGGGGGCCGGGGGGTGCTTGCCGCGGTGGGTGGGAGAAGGAAGGCCCAGGTGGAAGAGAAAGGCCCGGGCGTGAGCTGGCGGGCAGTGCTGTTGGCGCTGATCATGCAAATCCGTCCTCCTTTTCCACTGAAAAAGTAAAAGCTTTTCTTGCCAAACCTGCTCTCCACCTGGGGGGCCTCTGAACACGGGCTATTCTTCCCTGTGGAAAGGGTCGGGAGATCTCCTTTTTCCCTTTTCGCTGGGGTTGTTCAAAATTCAGTTGCGAAAGCCAAGTTCATACAAAATATAATGGGGAGGGAGGAAAAGCAATGACAGAAAAAACAGAGAAGGAAGATTCCGTTGCTCAGTTTTGCCAAACCAGACCTAACACAGGGCACTACTGGGAAAACAAATTACCTTTCATAAAAACTCAAAGAACTTAAGCACTGTAAAATGCATTATGGCCAAGAAACATAATTTTCCTAACTTTTTCCCAGAGGTTAAAGCTGCCCAAGTTAAATTAGTAGGGTGTAATAACTCATCACATGAATAAACAACACTTTTCTGACTCTTTCCTCTAGGCTCTGTGTGCCTCTCAGCATCTCTCTGGGGAAAAACGAGAGCATCCGGTAACCATCTTTTCTCTAATTATCTCCAAAGTTCTTACTAGTGACTCTGCAGTTTTCTGCTAATATCCAGTGCAGAAAGAGAGCTCTTCAGTCCTCCAAGAAAAGGTGGCATTACATTAAAAAAAAAAAAAAGTGTAACTATTTGCCACCCATTTCATAATTATATTTTTCCTCCATGACAGCTTGTTTGCATTTTCTCATTGAAAGCCTGTCATGGGATGTGCCAAATAAAACCACTACTTTGAAAGGTTTGGTTGATACAGAATGTCCCACCTAACACCCTACATACCTGAATCCCAGCCCTGCCCGATGCCCTCTGAGAGTGGATACCTGTGCCCAAAAAGCCCATTGACTTTAGTGGGGGTCTATGAAGGGAGCTGTCTACCGAAGATTTTGTAATAAACAACCATCAATTTAGATTTAGTTCAAGTGACAAACTTCAGCGCCAGACTGAAGTTTTGTTGCGGAATTGGCTGCGTCTTCACCTCTGTTGTAAATACACATGCCCTAAAGAGGTGAATCATTAAGAAGAGGGAGCCTGAACTTGAGAACAGACAGCCCTCCCAACGTTAGCTGAAGTGAGAAAAAGCTGTGAGGCCTTTTGTTTCTGAAAATGTCACCTAGCCTCCCCGTTTAGAGGTTTTAACCTGCTGTTTCTGAACAGTTGCTCAGCAGTGGTTTTATCCAGATCTTGGTCCTGGGGAGACCTGCTGTCAGAACAGCACAACCAGGCTAAACTCGGCAACGACAGAAGCCTTATAAAGGGTGTATGTAGGTTCATCACAGGCATCCGCATAGGCAAATCCTCMTATGCCACGAGCAGCATCAGGGACTCTCATAATCTGCAGGGGCCCTGGGTGATATTGTCGATGAAGAACTTCCTGTGTGCTGCAYTTTGTCGAGTCTCCTGTGGGTGGTTTTCCCAGCTGATGTGTGGTGACCATGTAGTAACCATCACCTACCCCTTCAGTGACTCCAGAGCAAAGTGGTGACGGTGTACTGACTGTAGACTGACGGTGACTGACTGTAGATTTGACCCACTGGAGAAAAGAAACACTACCCCATACATCTCTGGGGGGGGGGTAAGCAAAAGGAGGAAAACTAGTGCTGTTAATATATATAGARAGCGATCTCATATATATATAACTTACAATGTATATACTATAACATATAGTATATATTTGCTGTCACATATAATGCTGCTAATATAAATATATTACTCCATGGAACTCCAGACGCCGTTGAAGAGATTAATCTATGCTGTTAAAATTGAAGAAAGAAATGACAAGTTGTAGTATAATGACCTGGTAAATAGTAAGTATTATACCTCATAGAGGTCACAAGAGTAATTGCTCATTCATGCCTTTTTCTAATCCATTTATGCAGATTTGACAGTGATCTGTAAACATTACATCTCTCTACAAAGTTGGGTAAACAGATTTGAAAGCCAAGAGAGATTATTATGATCATCTTGTCTAACCTGAACATTGAAAGCTGTAGAATTTCCTCCAGCCATTCCCACACCAAGATCTTTCTGTAGTTGTTTCTTAGAAAGACATCTTCATTTTATTTTAAAGAGTTGGAGAAATGGTGAATCCATCACTGCACTTTTGAAGATTCCTCGATGGTTACCTTAACATGTACCATGCTACCCTAACATGTAAAAAAATAACTGATAGCAATATAAATGTTGTTTGAAAAGGTAAATTCATCTAGCTGCAGCATCTGTCCATTGCAAGCCTGCTTCTTGTTAACAGAAATATCTTCCTTTTGAAGATGTTTGTAAAATACAGCAGATTTACTCCTTCACCTTCTCTTGATAAACTGTATGGATTAACTTTGATTCTGCACTGTATAACTACSTTTTCAGAACTGTTCTCTTTTCTGAATGCCTTCAAGCTTACAGCTATCGCCTTACTTTTTTGACATGTGGACATCCAAACCAGACCTATCCCTACTTCTGTTTGAATTTGTGAGGTGACTATTATAGCCAGGGAAATCTAAGGAACAGACAAAAGCTAAGAAGCATAAGGTTGAAAATAACCTTAAGAAATCACCCTTTCTAGTCCTTTCCCTTGCCCCAAGACAGGATCAACTGCTCCTTTGTTATAACTGTTTTTTCAATCTTGTTCTTAAACACTTCCCAGTATGGTGCTTTTGCCATCTCCTCAGGCAATCTTTCCCAGTGTTTCCCTACCCTTATCACTAAAGGTCTTTTTTCTAATGTACAATCTGAATTTATCCCCTACTGCAATTTCAGGTCTGTCTTTGCTGGGCCCAGAGAACGGACTGTTTGCTTCCTCCCTGTAGCAGTCTTTCACATATTTAAAGGCTCTGTCCCCAGTATGTTTTTTCCTCTTTAATCCAAACAGTCCCATTAGTATCCTGATAGTTAATGTTTTTTGAACTGGTGATCAAGCTTGATCTCTGCTGAACTCTTCTCCAGTCACTCAGTGTCATTCTGGAAGTGCAGTGTCCCAAGCCAAGCATGTTCCGGGTTAAAAACATTTTAAAAAAAAGGAAAAACTAAAACTGAAGTAATACCATGGGTTAGCAGAGCAAAATAATTGCTTTGCCTATTTTGCAGGCTGTCTTCCTGCTCCTACCCCCCTCGTATGGCATTTGCCTTTTTACAACAGCATAACAGCGGTGACTCGTGTTCAGCCTGTGATTCACTCTGCATTTTTTCTGTGCAACTGTAGTCCTGTTTACTTTTCCCCTTCCTGTCTCTGGGGAACTGATGATGCTATGTCTAATAGGCTACACTTGCACCTATTGAATACTATCTTTTTTCTTAAAAAAATACCTCCAGTTTGACAAAACCCCTCTGAATTCTAATTCTGTTCTCTAACACACTTTTAGCTGCTCTGTTCTTCATGTCCTCTCTAAATGTAACAAGCTTAGTGTCTGTTCTTTTCCTCAGATGTTTTATAAGTAGTATCAGATACAGGATAGACCCTCGAGGAACCTCTTTCAATACATCTCTCCATCTTGATAGTGGCCCCATTTTGCTAACTCTTCCTCATCCCTGCTTTTTCTGACCCCGTGGGATTTTCAATCTGGACCATATTGTCTTTGCTTATTCTTGAGAAACGTTGCCAAAAGCTTTACTAAAATGAAGATACATGACTTTTTAATACTTCTCTCCTTTGTATAACACCTATTACYTTATTGTAAAAGGAAATCAGATTGGTTTAACAGGAGTTATTCTTGACAAATCCATAGTGGTTGTTACTTGTCTGTCTGTCTTCTAATGCTTAACATGTGATTTGCTTGATAATTTCCACAAACTGAAGCCACCTGATCTATAACTCACCAGCCCCTCCTTTTTCCTATGTGTACTTAACTTTAAGCCTGATTGGAATTAAGAGGGCTGCTTCCATGACCATGAGAGGTGTCTTCTGAACTGGAGATCAGCAACCTCCCAAAGCCGTGGCAGTAGAACCAGGAGCAGAGCCAAGAAGCCCAACCCGTCCTTGCCTGCTCTAACAAATCTATAATCGCCGCACAACCTTTCTTCACCTCATTGGTTCCACTTCCCTTTATTTTCCTGACCCATTGATGGGACATTCCTGCAGATGTTGGCTTCTAGCAGCTGCCATAGATTTTATGAAAAATTCGTACAGATATTTCAATTTCCAAACAGATTTCCTATGTTGTATTATGCTCCCAAGACCAGCTGCTTTCTGCTTCCTCCTAAACTGAAAATCACCTGGATCTGTGTTGTCAAACCAATCCAGGAAGTGATCTACTTAAATCTTACGCTTCTATTTCTTTTTTAAATAAATAGATACAGAAATAAGTTCTTTGACCTTGGCAGCATTTTGACCATTATCCGGGAGTTTAAGCCAGAAATCTTCATTATGAAGTGAAGTATATTTATCTTAGCTGAAAGGCGAGAGAGAAAGAAACAACTTACTGATCAGTGTTTTCCCCCAGATGATTTCTGGTATGCTTCAAGAGAAACAACATATAAATTAATGCACACAATATTTTGAGTTTTCTTCCAGAACATGTACAGTCACTTTTTCCACATCAAATAAAAAATACAGTCTTTTGCACTTTAAACCATTTCCAACAGTACACAAAATTCTCTCACTGTTTTACTTTCTTGGCTAACACCACCCTAATTCTTCCCTTTCAAGGCCTATCCAAGGAATCTGTGCACTACTGACCCAGAGGCATTGTTTCTCTAAACAGCACCAACGAAACAAATTCTTAAATTACTTTGTGCAGCTAAAAATACTGAATGCTGTATACCACAACTCTGTCAAGGGTGTCACTACTAAGTTGCATCAGTTTAAATACTTCTTGGAACCAACCTTCATCTACTGCATGTATTTTAAAACAATAGCTGGGGGAGGGAAGTTGAAACCTAAACCAAATTAAAATTTTGCCACATTTCTTTCTCAAAGGGAAAAAAAAAAACCCTACTTCAAAGACCATTTGACAGTTTTTGTCCCTCAAATTCCGGGTGAAATTCTGTCCCTCTTTTCCACAAGACCAAACTCGGGCACAACTGCTTTCGTTTCCATGCTTTTGGGAGTAAACAGGGAAAAGCTGTTCATTAGATATTTTTTCACAGACTTCTGAAATCGTGTTGAGTGGGGGCAGAGATCAGATCTCCTGTTCTGAATTGAACTGTACCTGTGGGACGGCTCATCGCTGCCTGTGCACCCCAGCTCCCCTCCACTGGAAGTGAGCATACCTCTGCTCCGGTAGCAGCCAGCACTTCCCAATGCATCCTAGTGAAAATCAGCTGCAGTAACAAAGAACTATTACTTAMTTATCAGTCGTGCTGATTTTGATGGAACCAAGTTGTTTCCCTCACTTGCCCYGTTCAGTGGCTCTGCTGACGTGTCTGTAGAGAGAAGATGTGACAAGCACCCCAAAATCAGCTGGGTTTTGCCACTACCAGTGTTTGCTTGCCAGAGTGCCTGTTAGCTTGTAATTTCATGTGTGTGTGCAATTTCTTGCAGGAACATGGCTTTATTTTACATGCATTTCGGGGACAGATCCATTTTGTCATTACATCTGTTCAATATGTGGTACAATGGGGACTGTTTTTTGACAATTGATACATAACAATAAATAATCAGGTCTGATAACACAAAAAGTGTATCACATACACATGTACTTGCAAAACTGCATTTATTTTAAAGGAAATGATACAGGGGGGTTTGTGTTTAATATGACAAAAAAAGATTCCGTCTATTTCTAAACCCTTTCTTGACTGTATTTTTTTTTTCTTCCAAATTTTCCCTGTCTGTCTCTCTTTTCTTCCTTCCTCTTTTCTTCCTCCCATCCTCCTGGCCTCTAATTCTTCTATGGTGAAAAAGGAAGGGAAAATTACAAAACAGGGCTGGGGAAAAGGGAACAAGAATGGCAAAGCAGTAAGTTAAACTATGCAATCTGGGCCAAGTATAAGTGTTCTTTCAAAAATTAACTTTTTAGATGATTTACATTCAAATTAGTATCACAACTGTATGCTATTAGCAAGAGGTTGCATTTTACATCAATTAGATGTAATTATGAAGTTCCTTTTAGAGACAAAAAWTATTTTAATATATCAGACAAGCAATTAACATTAAAATGTGGATTTTGATCTATGYCCTAGATGTATGATCAAAAGTACCAGATCAGACAGCTTAATCTGAAACCCATTAAATACATGACAATATTTGATTTTAATGAACTACAGTTCTAGTCTTTAATGTTTCTTATTGACATTTATTCTTAGAYGCAGAAGTACATTCACATGAGAGAGGTGTTTGGCCTTGACTTCAGATCTACAGCAATTTCCACAGAAATTTCTGAAAAGAATGTTGGTCAGTGTTTTAAAACATAGGCGCCTAAATTTAGACTGTTAAATCTGTATTTAGCCCTGCAATGTGCTGAGCACTCTGGCTGTGATCCAAGAAAGCACTTACGCGTTCCCATTAACTTTAAAACACATTCAGGTCTATTATTCACTTTACCAAAAGAACTGAACTCAAATACTTAAAATTAAGCATGCACATTAAGTAGCCTGTTGGACTCAGCCTTACACAACCCTCAGTCCTGTTCTGCCCACAGCGAAGACCCCAACTCACTTTATTCGCGTGACTTGCCCTATTGCATTAGTGGGACTGGTCATAGCAGTAAMATTGCTCAAGCACATTACAGATTTCAGGGCTGTTTTTTCAAAAGGGGCAATTGCCCATCAGACACACTTTCAGAACCTACTTTGAGGCACACATTTTAAAATATACCTTATGGTCAATATCTGGATACAGTTATAATGAATATTCTGTCCTGTTTCTATTTGTTGTTTATTATTATTATTACTTATTGTGCTTTGCACATCCAAATCCAACTTGTGRGCAATATTCACCCACTTCTGAAGGCCTGATAAAAGTCCCACAGCAGCAGTTAAGAGTAATTTTTCCATATCTGGGAGGGACARGACAATAAATAGGAGACAGTAGCAAAGAGCATTCAGGTGAGGCATTAGGAAGAACTGTAACACTAGGGACAATGAAATACTGGTATAGATTGTTTAGGAAATGGACTGACCCTCCTTCTCTGGAAGCCTTTAAGAACTGGCTAGATAAAGCACCTACAGGAACGATGCTATTCCAGGTGCTATAGTTGGTCCTTCCTTAAGAGGCAAGTTCGTAAGGTGCCTTATAGCCCTGTGCAACTATCAGTATCAGTCCCAGGCTTGTATTTGGCTCTTGCTGTGTACTGGCTAGCTTTCTATGCTGATACCCTTGCATTTGCCCACTTAGGACCTGTGTCATGATTCGGTTATGAGCAAGCGGCAGGATTAGACAATTTTTTGGCTTGGGCAAGTATTTCTAGCAACAGAAAAAAAGATGGCATGCGAAAACTGGCTAGAATAATTTCCATTTCCCTTTTCCATTTCCCAAAGCTATCAGCTGCAGTTAAAGACAACATCAGTCATGATCTAACAGAAATCCTGATGTTTTCTTTGAAGGAGTATTTGCAGAAAAAATACAAAATCAAAATTATAGGAGTTAGTATGTTGATGGTCATTTGCAAATGTGGTAGTCGCTAGTTATTGTTCAGGATTGTAGGAGATCCAACCTGCAGCTAAAGTATCTCCTCTCTCCTCCAGAGCATAACCACCAAAACCCAACACCCCTTGGTGCTGTCTTCACCAGCAGTAAAGGAAAAAGCCTGGAGGAAGGATCTTCTAAAGCAGATTTGCTCTGGTGATTACACAACAAGATTTTCCTCCACAGGCAGCAAACYCCCTTTTAAAAGTACCCCTTGTGCCTGCCACACGGTCCCTCCCATTCCGTGCTGTGCCGCAGCTGTGCCAAATGCCAGGCTGACGGCGTGGCTGCGTCCTCGACAAGGGGCAGAAACCCTCAGTGGGGAGAGACAGGGCCGGGGGAGCACCATCGTCTTCCATTTTAACCCATTTTTCCTAATTGATTACTGCTCACATTTACAAGGCAAAATTAACCAGCCATAAATATAAAGGGAACTGTTCATTTAATCGCTTCTGTTACACTTCAGGGAATTTGTAACATCCTGCTGAACCAGAATTCACTGTTAATTGTGACGAGGCACAATATGCACATGCGAGATACACTTTGATCGAATGCTACACTACCCTTAGCTTGGCACACTTTTTAACCGCCAAAATCAACCTTCTCTCTGGGAAGTATACAGTGAGGGAGTTTGGAAATAGGCTTTGGAACAAGCTGGACAGGTCCACTCCAAATCTGAACTTCCCCAGTGGGGAGATCCAGACTTTTCAAAGAAGGAAATGGAAATGGGAGAATGCTAGGGCTGACGGTTTGATTTGAGACTGTCTCTGTTAAAAACAACAACAACAAACCCCCACAACAAACCAACCAAAAAAAACCCCTGCTTATTTTGTTATTTTACTCATTTACAGGAAAATGTTTGGTGCTTGACTAAAAAGTCTCCAAATTTCAGAGTTACAGGTAAAACCCCCAAATGGCATCCTGAAAACTCAGAAATAGGAGCAGACATTTTCTTTTTTAAAAYTTCTTTTCCTTTTGGCCTCCAGTTTTGTCTCCATTCTGAAACATCTATAAATTCAAGTAGTTAGGTAATCCTTAAGGTGTGTGCCTGTAGGTAAAAACAGACTCTTCTTCAGTTCACTCTTCCTCCAAATAATTTCTGAGATACAAATCAGCATCTTAATAGCATATTTATTGTTAAACATTTCCTATGCCTGCATTCTGGGGAACAAAACACCATTCTCACAAGACTTCAATAGTTGCACTTAGTGTATTAGGAAAAAAACAAATAGGGTACTATTTGTTGATGTTGACTTGGTTGCACCAACCTTTAATTTTTGTACACACACAAAAAAAATTGCAATAAAACAAAATAATTGGGCAAGACAAGGAAAAAAAAGTTATGTAGGTTTGAAATTTTGGGGAGGAATTGGGGAAAATATTTGATCAAAACTTGAAATCTAACACAGACACTCATACCCAAGCACATGCACCTCCAAGCACAGAGGTTACAGTGACACACTAACCCTGGCTGCTGTGGAATTACATTCCTGCAGAAATCCAGGGAGGCAAAGTACGGCGCTAGTGCCAATGGCACATCCAGACATAGTTGGGATTTTCCTAGAGAGTGCAGGGGGGCTGCTTCTCTCTTCCCTCCACACACATTATGTAGCTATTGAACTCTGCAAGACTTGCAAAGAATACACGTTATATTATCTTTTCATTTCCAYGGCATCTGCACATTTAAAGTTTCATGCCTCATTGTGTCTGCATGTGATCATCTTGTACATGTATTTAAATTGCTGCTCTTGCCTCTGATCTTGAGAGACAAAAGCAACACTGAATTCTTTTTCCATTATATATTTTTACAAAAGAACTACTGTAAAAATTAATCAAAGGTATGCTGGTTTTTATTGTTATTTTTTTAATTTTGGGGGGTACTTTTCCTCATATTGCAGTGGTTTTGAAATTGAAACGTTGCACTGCTGAGAAAGTGCCATGAAAATATAACCCACTACATTCCAGGAAAATAAATAAGCAAGGCCACCCAAATTTTCAATTAGTGCTAGTGCAGTATGCAGGAAATGGCTGGAGAACCGTCAAAGGCAGCCTTAGGCTGGGTCGTGGATACGGAACCGTGACAGGAAGGTTTGAAGCAGGAATACAGGCTCAGTGTGAAGATGGCTCTTCTCCAAGGAAAACTGCATGCTAATAGGTTAATACTGATTTCCTGAAACATACAGCCTGGGTATTACATGCTGGAATTTACATTCTGACAAAGGCAATTGCTGAGCCTCAAGACTTTGCTTTTTCGGTGATGAAATAACACTAGAAAGTTCAAGCTGCATTATATATTTCATGTTTTAAGCTTATTAAACATTCAAAGTACAAACTGTGCACATATTTTTAAGCCACCTGAAATAGCAACAGCCTCACTAGTTTGGGAAACTAGTATGAGAAACATTACATTTCAACAGGTCAGGCTTATCTGGAATAATACCATCAACAGATACTGACCAAGGTGGAGTGATGCCACTTTCAGAGTGAATCTGCCCGGAATCCAGAAATACTGCCCAATCAAGCAGATGYGCACAGCATCAGGAATGAAACACTTTTCTTTTAGCACAGCCTTTGTAGACAAAGCGGTATCTGGAAGATATCTGAAGACCGAGTTGGACAAAGCACTTCAGAAAATAAAAACCTAAAAAGCACAAAAGAAGACACTACATCTCTTTCTGCAAGTCAGAGGAAGGGGTCCCGTTGACGACAGACCTCCTGAAAGCAAGTGCCTAAAACATGAAGAACAAAATGAAAAAGGAAAGAAACTTAAAGAGAAAGACCAATCCAGCTGAAGAATCCAGCCAACCTTTCCCTACAAATGTCCTCCTATTTCACTCTATCCAACTGATGTTGCAACTGTCAGCTGAGGGTGGCACTGCAGCATCACAGGAGACCCTCATCCCACCAGCCAGACCCGTGTACTACCTCGGCTGTCTTTACGGAGGGCGGCTGGGAGAGGAGCGCATAAAACAAGTGCAGCCACGCGTGGAAGTGGGGAAGAGATGACGGGTCTTCCACCAGCCTGTGTGGGGCCAAGATTTCTCTGTGTATCCATCTTAATACCCRCAGGCAGTGTTAATAATGTTTTTACCACACTACTAGTGTGGGCACAATCCCATGTCACAGCAAGCAGCCAGTGGTGCCCAGCTGTGCTGCCCTGACCCCAGGCACCCATTTAAATCACAGCTGTGCCTGCACCTGCTTGATCATCTTTACTTATGAGGTACACACCATTTTCATTGTCTTTCACCGTTCGGAGAACTGGAAGCCATCCTGCGAGTCCTTTTAACAGTCCTAATTGCACTAAAGTCACTGGGAATTCTGCCCAGATAGAGCCTGGAAAAACTAGGCCACAATAAGAGACCCTAATTATTTGCATTAGAAGCCAGAAACAATTTCCTTGTAGTTCCAGCCCCTCCTTAGGAAAAGTTCTGTGGGATTGAATATGCTGAAAACTACTTGGGCCATTGAGTGATGCACTTTCCACCTTTTCTCAAAGAAGCTGTTTTAAATAAGCTGTGTAAAAATTTTAATCAGCACAGAATATTTTAAGTTCCAAGTACCGTACCTACCCTGGAACCTTTTTAGTTTAAAGTCAGTAATTGTGTCACTTGCCTAAAAAAGAGCAAGGAAGGAAGTGGAGGGAATTTGGGGAGTTTTAATTTGTTTTCACACGTAATGGTACATTTTTTGGTCATACATGATAATTATTTAATCAAATGGAATTTGCCTGGCGGTATTTCACATGACAGCACTGCCAATCACTGCAAAGCAAACAAATCTTTCGGGTGGTGAAGGGAGAGTTTACTCATCTGTCTTCTGGAGAGCTGCGTGCTGTGAATGCCGAATGGCGCATCTAATATTGCTGGAGTGATCTGTGGGCAGCCAAGTGGAATAAGCACCAATTCAGGGCAGCGTTTCTGTGTTTTGGGGAGTCTGGACAACTTTTACAGAACTTGGACATGTGTTTAAGGCTGGGTATGTGCTCAACCATTGTCCTGAATCAAGATGCTGTGCCGAATTGGGGCCACAGATTCTATGAAAAGGTACTTCTTCCCTATAGGAAGAGAGCGCCTCATTTCCTTTCCATGTGAACACTTGATCCATGATAAATGTTTATAAAGTTCCCCTTCACCAAGTTTCTTAACTGCTGAAGAATAAATATTTAAAGAATCACAAATACTGTAATCAAAACCACGTAAGATGCTACAAGAGTGTTCCCTATTGTATGAAAAAACAAAGGAGCTGAAGCTTGCAGAAAACTTCATTTGCCGGGTTTGAAAACTGATCTACTGTACGATATAGCATGTATTATCTTTGTGCAGTATTTTTAAAACAATACCTTAAATGCCATTGGCTTAATTCTTACCATATTACTATAACAATACTATGGAAGCTCTGCAGAAGACCAATGGAGAGGAGGTTTGGGGGTCGCATCTGCAGGGTACTGAGCTCTTTAGCTTCTATTTGGTGATTAGACCCGTGTTTAAGATTAAGGACATGCCTAAGTGCCTTGCTGGATGGGAGCCAGAGTGTTCAGCACCTTGCAGGACTGAGCCCTTTGCTGGCACTCAGGACAGAAACTTTGAATATTGAACAAATTCCTTAGGTGGAGTAAAAGTTATTATTAAAAAAAAATAAAAGGCATGTGTTTCCTAATTGTAATATGCAAATAACACCTGTAACACTTACCCTCAGAAGCAGGGGGCCACCTGAGGGGAACTACCTACAGATTTTAGAAATATAATTATACATGTAGAGTTGAACAACAAGACTTTTAGTTAAGTCATTTGGGTAAAAATCCTGGTTCCACGGAACAAAATGGGAGCATTGCCATTTTTGTCACAGGACCAGAATTTTGCTTATCCCTTATTACCTGACATAGGCTGATTTGCAGCCTTCTTCTAACTCCAAATTTGACTCTAATATTAAATTAAATGGCAATTTCCTATGGCCAGTGACCAAATTATCCAATAATATCTGTTTAATACAATCAAAATAAAAAAGGTGGAAGTCGTGTTATTTTAATGCAGCTGATTTGTTTCCTGAATTTTAATCAAACGGGACAGAAGGATCAAATTAGTCAACCAAAAAATTACAGTTACTCAGAGGTATTTTGAACACAGCCACACACTTTTGCACAGGTAAAACTCTTTCTCAATTCTAAGTCTTCTTCCCGTCTTTCCTTCCCTACAACTATTGTTTATGTCAAACACAATGGAGAAAAAGCTCTTCTACTTTGGAAAGCAGGGAAATCTATAGGAGGTTTAACCAYGATGCCTCTGGACTCCTGCAGATCAAAGGTAGTTCCCTGTTTTCCCCTCCGGACCATCACGCAATTGCTCTGGGAAAAAAACCTGGGGAGTGATCATAGTAAAGAGCGAGGGGACTGTCCCAGAGACGTTCCTGGGCTCCGGTCGTCACCTGGCTGCCCAAACACTCCCACAGCAGTCACGCAGCGGATGCGTAACCGGCATCTGAGCATCCCGGCCCCAGCGTTCGGGCTTTGGCCCCCACACGCACGCCTGCACTGAAATTCTAGCCCACCGCCAGACCGCCTGCAAGCCAGCACCGACTTCCGCAGAAGCAGAACATGATTAGAAGCAATTTTCACCTTGCATGTTCTGTATGTTTGTAATTAGCTGTGAATTAATATGGAACGTTCCTATACAAATCCTCTTTTCACCAGCAAAAAGCATATCCGTGTATTTGAGCCTGGGGAGGAAAAGAAACTTGTTGACATTCAGTGTTTTCTTTTTTTGTTTCCCCTTCAGCCTCGAGGTGTAAATGCTGCATGGAGAAAATGGCTATTTAAGAGTGAAGTCTGAGTCCCCATTTATGTTATTATTAATTTTCACAGTAGCTACCAAGAAAAAAATAATTTAACAATATTTTTCTACAGTAAATAGCTATGGAGTAATTTCAAATCTGATGCAGGAGATGAAAAACTAGAGAAGAAGGAGGTGAAGAACTAGTAAACACATGCAGGTTTTGCTGGTGAAACTGTTAATGAAAGTACAGCCCCTCAGCAGAATTATCTACTTCACTGCTCTGTGATATACCAATATGCATTTCTCCTCTCTCGAGATACATCACCACASTAAAATGCCTCAATAAAAAAACTAGCTCAACTTAAAAACAAGTGTGGTGAGAGACAGAGGAGAAATAAGGCATGCAGCTTTCGGCAAACGGTCAACAACTACTTATGCACAAAACTACTGTTTTTTTAATTTATGTTCCTCTACTGGTTTTCTGGTTTTCAAAAACCACCAGAGGGAGCCCATAACCTCTCATAAATATAAGTAAAGGTATGTTGGGGTTGGCAATGAAAAAATGGAGTAAGAATTAAGCTGTCTTTGGGTTTCAAAGAAATACACTAATCGTTGATTCACCAAGATCCACATAAGTGGAAAAGTTCTGGACAGTGACACTTGATACACATAGAACTATATTAGAAGAGCCTTTTAAATTTGTTCCTGACAATTATTAATACAACTCATAATAGTTCTGGTATGTCAAAAGATACACGTTAGAGCTGAGGATGAAATGATGTAGGCAGCCAAATACCATACAATACATAATCATTTAGGAACATACTTTGAAGCTCTGCTGTTGCATCTGTGTAACACCATCAGGTGCATGAAAACATGAGTGATGTTATTTACAAGATGGCCTCAGGGGCTGCTTCACACAATTGCCAGAGTCTACTCCCTTTTAAGTGCTGATGGCTGAGGTTATCCCTGGGGAAAAGCTGATTCTTTGGATGAAAGAGTGAGGAGCATGGTGTCATGAAGCACTGAGGTGATCCTACAAGTGTCTACACCTTAAATGTTTGTTTGATTGCAGTGACTATCATGGAGAAGTACTTCAAAATCTGGTCTAATATACTGTATGACTTGCTATCACTTTGGCTATCAGTCTGTTGGTCACTGATTGATATAACTAAGCGTTACCTAGGCTAGAACATAAAAAGTAAGGAACTGTGCAGCTGGTCCAAATGGACTTACCAGACACAATGATCAGGCACTTTTACCAGAAAAGCCTAAAAATATCAAGTATGAGTCATGATTCCTGATATAAAGGTTCTTGCAGAAGTTTGATAGGGTCTGGTGAAAACARAAGTAGATTCTAGGAAAAGCCTGTGACATTTGGCATGATGATRCAGCACACTGTGTATAATTTGTTTGCCCTTGCCTAGATCAATATCTATCTTCAGGATGCAAGTTCTAGTTTTCTAGATATGGGAAAAAATGAAGAGCTTAAAGTACAGAAAAGCCTAAGAGGAAGACGGACAAAAGGTAAGATCTGATAATAAGACCTGACACATGAAAACACTGTTTCTTTAAACAACCAAGTAAAATTAATGAAGATTAGATGAACTCCATTTGCTGTGGCCAAGAACTGAATCTTAACCCTTATTAATTATCGGGAAAGGCTCTACAACACACTACTCTTCTTCTGGGCATAGAAGAAAAGACATCTTGCATACATCTTTCCCTTGATGAATAGTCACAGGTTTTAATTGCAACATTTTTCAAACCAAGCTGCAACTAATRACTGGCTAAAGCTGTCCGCAAGAAGCTGTGTGTCTTTGTGACACCTTGGTTCTGGAGGTGCACACAGAACATAATTACCTACAGCTTTTGCAGATGTAACTGTAGGGCCTTATTTTCAGCTTTTACAGCAAACTCTTACCATTTGTTTTAATTCCACTCCTGTGACCTCAGCGATGCAGGAAATCGTTCTTTCCCAGTTCTAGCTCTGTAGTCCTCTGGGGAAGAAGATGCTTTAAACAATGCCTGAAGTGCTAACTAATATGCAATTCTGTTTACACACACATTACAAATAGACTAGTCARTGCCACAAAGCAAAAGCTAGTAAAACTTGGATTGGTAATATCCCTGCAGTGCACATCTCGACTACAGTGGTGAGTCCTGTAATGCTACTGATCTCAACAAAAAAGGGTCTAATTCAACATTCAAAAGGAACACACTCGTCTGATCCACCTTACTTGGTCCATAGGACAACTCATTAAATAAATAATAAATAAATAAAAGGAACAAAAGGTAACAACGTGTTATCTCTGGCCKCACTTCCTTTCTAGGAGGCACAGTACAGAACAGCAGCCAGTTTATTATTCGAGTACTCCACACATGAGGGATCAAGTAGAGATCAGTTAATTAAAAAAAAATGGTATTATTAGAACATCATAATTAGGGGGGAAATTGTTTGAAAGCCAGGAAATTCCTTGTTTAGTTTTCACAAAGTCCTGACCGTTAGATCTTCCTCATTAAGAGAGAGAACTTGTTCTACCAGAGGCTACACAGATTATAAGGTGCAGAAGAGGATGCAGAAAAAGAGCTCATGCCTCAGTCAGGTAAGAAAGGGCATCCCATCAGTGGAGAAGAGTTCGCCCTGACAAAGAAGCTCTGCAAGGGGCCAGTGCAAAAGTCCCAAACATGACTCTTACGTCTCATGAACCCCCATAAAACCCAACCAGCTCTGCTCTTACTGCTTTAAAGTGACAAAAGAYGGCTATTTGCAAAATGTAAAATGAGGGCAAAAATCTCTTGTTCTTCACCCGAACTTCACCCTTCCTCCCCCTCGGACTGTCCCGGGAAGGGCTGCAGCCACGTCTGGAGCGCTGCGGCGGGCGATGGTGTGCCCACGCAGCTGGGGAAGGCAGGGCTGCCGTGCCGGGGGTGCTGCGCTCTCGGCCCCGCGGGGCCCGCCGGGGATCTGTTGGCTGTGGGGGCAGCTGGAGTCACCTCCAAACCCATGTGCGTGGCACAGCCAGACATGCCGGTAAGCCTGGGAGCTGGCTGCGGGGGGATGCATTAAAAATCCTACGCCTAGGAGGCAAGCGCAGGACTGTAGCTGTTCCTGAAGCTCGGCTCCCCCAGCCGCAGGCTCCTTCCTCACCCCCATTCCCACGACTCGGCACAGTTGGGGATCGCTTCTGCTGCCTTTGCCGGCTGTCGCTCCCTGCCCATCTCTCTTTGAGCCCATGAGTCACTTCCTCTCCTCAGATCCCACCTTTCAAAACTTCCTTTTTCCTCTTCGGGGGTACATCTGAAAGCCTTTTCTGAAAGCGAGCATTGGGCTTACTTATCCAGGGACAAAAGTGTCTCTGGGAAGCAGCACGTTCTCGTGTCTGATGACGTCCAGCCAAGAGCACGCAGCCGCGTTCGTGCGGTCCTCATCACGCCGGTGTCCACAGCTCCGCACTGAGCCTCCTCCCGTCCGCTGCTTCGACAGGCTGCAGCTGTGGGGTGGTGCCGAGGGCTCCTCGCCCCGTCCCCTGCCCACAGGTGTGGGGTGGGCAGGGGGAACAGGAGAGGAAAGGGAGGCCCAGCTCGCCCCAGCTCCGCTCGCCAGCCCCGGCGGCTGCCTCTTGTTCAGAGAGCAGCAGCCCTGGGGTTCAGCTGCAGCTGGAAGGAAAGCAAGAAAGTAAAACCAAAACAGCTTTGACTTAAAAAATGGAGGTCCTTTCATTTATCCTCTTTTTTGAGCTGTCAGGGATTTAGGTTTTAAGGTTTTGCTCTGCAACCATGAGGGCTAGAAATGTGTTTCTTGGAGATCAGCAGTGGGCCCTCCTGAAATCAGTGACAGTGCAGAAGCTGCTCTAGCAAGCCACCAGTGCCATCCCCTGGGAAGCTCCYGGCTCTTCATGACACTGCCTTGCATGAGTGGAGAGTTCATGTATTCCCGTCCCTCACAGGCAACCAGCACCAGGAAAGACAGAGGGGGAGGAGAGTGGGGATGTGAGGGGAGAGGTGTGGGGGGGAACCTGTCAGGGTCGGAGTGGTGATTCAGACACAACTTGTTCCCTGGGAGATTTCTCTGTTATCGGCAAGATAATCACATTGGCTAACAACTTATTCTGCAGGTACGGAGGCCAAATCTGCCTGTGCTCAGCAATTTAGAATGAAGCTATTAGTTAACTCTCCTATTTGTCACTGTATTTTCAAGATTATACTGTTGGATCAGCACGCTTTGACTTCTTCTGCCTTCGAACTGCTTGGAAGTCTGTATTTTCTCCTCCAGGACCTGTGAGACCTTATGACCTAACGCTTTGCCTACATGTAAGGCTGTTATCACTTCTTTACCAAGCGGCACTATTAGGGCAGGAAGCATAAAGCTATTGGGGCCAGATTCTCAGCTGGTGTAAGACAACATCTAGAATGGGGGGCTATGCAGGTTCACGCTAGCTGCGAATTTAGCCTCTCGAAGTTATAACCAGAATGTGCTTGTGGAAAAGATCATTTGTTTGATTGTTTTACACCAGGGGCTTGCAATTTTTCATTATAATTTCATACCACGCTAATTAAGCCACCGGGCAAACAACTGCAATATTTAAATTAAGCACATAAATTGATGTGGTGTTGAAAGATACCGCTTCATTTGTATCTTTTATTCTCAAACATTACAATGCTTTTCATGGGCAAATACACCCACACAACTGAGAAGCAACATGGAGAAAATAAACTCTGTGTACAGGTTCCTATGTGTCGCCATCCTGCAGTTACAGAGCTGCATCCCTTCTGATCAGTGGGTTTCAGTCCTGGCCAGTCTTTAGATGCACAGACTCTGACACCATGACATTAGCCCTACTGACACCATGCTCACTTTCTCAGTGATCTAGGAATRCAGATCAAAAATCATTAGTTAAAGAACATAATCTATATCCTCTCCAAAGCATGCCAGTTGCTAACAGTATGGAGGGAATGCAAATCTGTTTTAAAATGTGTTTTACTCTGCTCTCCACAGTGGATATGAGAAGCGGGCTGTGCTCCACAGTTAGAATCATAGAATCATAGAATCATTAAGGTTGGTGTCATCCGCGAACTTACTGAGGGTGCACTCGATCCCCTCATCCAGATCAGTGATAAAGATGTTAAACAAGACGGGCCCCAAAACTGAGCCCTGGGGAACACCGCTCGTGAATGGCCGCCAACCGGATTTGACTCCATTCACCACAACTCTCTGGGCTCGGCCGTCCAGCCAGTTTTTTACCCAACGAAGAGTACACCCCTCCAAGCCATGAGCCGCCAGCTTCTCCAGGAGAATGCTGTGGGAGACAGTGTCAAAGGCTTTGCTGAAGTCCAGGTAGAC
>JASVER010000026.1:1812167-1929763 GCA_030449065.1 Oceanodroma leucorhoa | reverse complement strand
TGGTTTAGTGGGCATGGGTGCTGGGTTGATGGTTGGACTCGATGATCTTAGAGGTCTTTTCCAACCTTAATGATTCTATGATTCTATTCTATGACTTCATGTGACCAGGGTCAACTCAAGCTCTGAAGAAACATTTCCCAATGTTTTAGTTCTCACTTGCCAAATTCAGCCCTGATATAAATGAGCCCCGTTCTGCTGAAGCTATGCAATGGGTGAGTTAGCTTGCTGTGTAGGAACCACACACCATTTTGTGACTAATTTCTCGCTCAAAAGCTCTCAGTGTTTAAAGACAAATATCATATTTGTCCCATGTTTGACATGGAAATGTTCAGTTGAAGTATCATGTCCCTCTAATTATAGGTGCTTCAAACTCAATAATGTTTTGCTTACATCAGTCACTGATCATTCACTGCTCCCATTCATCATAATCCTGGATTGCTCTAGTTCACTCAGCAGTAATTCTAGCTGGCTTTCATCATTCCCATGGAAAACATATACCAACAATTAAATCTCTCAGCAGAAGGGATCAACCTCATTTGGAGGCTTATAAAAGCACTGCGGAAAAAAAGCATGTATATATTTATGTGAGAAATAGCAATGAAGCAGCATGTAAATCTCTAATAACAGTACAGTTCATTTTGTCAATGGTGAAATGTTAATTTGATGGATTCAGCCATTTTATCTTTCTGATGCCAGACGATGCAATGCATTTTAGAGTGATGGGTCTAAAGATTCTTGAAAGCTTCCTGGATAACTTGAAAAGAAGAAGGGGAGGGGGGGGGAAAGACAAGGAAAAGGCACATGCAGTTATCTACAGAAGTTTATGGAAAGCCACTGATACAGTGCGATCTAGAAAACATTCCTTTACTATAGTGATAGAACTATGAGATCGTTAAATATCATCTTTAGAAACAGTAAAGTACATCCCATTACTTTAAGGCAAAGAGAGTAGGTACCCAAGGCAGAGAAAATTTTGCCTCCCTCATTTCTTACCCTCGCAGATTTTGTGCATACTGAACTCTGGCCAGCCCTCTGTCTGTCCAGTTCTACCAGCTTTGATGACTTGTTCTAACTCCTACAGAAAAATCTGGGTGAGGGCTGGGAATGCAGCAAGCTCTTCTATCTTCTTGTCCCATGCTGTAACCATGAGGCCACCCTCCTACATAAGAGCCTGAAGATATCACAATATCAGGTGGAAAGCACTTCTATAGCTTTCCATACATTTTAGCCAAAATAGCCTGCAATACTAGAGGGTAAGCAGTGAGCATATAATGGTTTGAGGGTTGATGGCTCTGTCAAAGAAGTATTTACATCAGGTTGATACTGGCTTAATATGGTGTTTACTAGCTCCCATTATGATGATTTATAAGTCTTTCCAAGTCTTGAAAGAAATGAGGCTTAGCATTAGCTTTCTAAAGACTACAGTTGTGTTTCTATAAAGAAAGAGCATAACTGGCAGATAGCTATCTATGTGTAGATAATGTTAGTAATGAAGAATTGCAAGCAGTGCTCATTTTGTGTATGAGTATACAATATGTAGTAAAAGGAACAAGAGAAAAGAGGAGAYGAGAAGCTACAGAAATAAATTGTTTCGGCTGCAAGATTTAAAAACCACTCTGCCACAGGGAGCATGCACAATAAAACAGCAAAATACGATTTGATGAAGCTATTGCCCAGGCCACCATGCTAGAGACTGCTGAACAAACACAATCCCTCATGATGTAGAATTTTTGTAACTTAGAAATTTTTATAACTCACCAGTATTGCAAAAGACACTACAGCATAAGAAGATCATACTTAGAGTCACAGAATGATTTAGTTGGGACGGGACCTTTGGAGGCAGGGCTATTGTTAGGTCAGATTTAGTGTTCATGACTGAAGTTCATAAACCAAGACAAACAGAATTTTTTTAATTCTACAGTTAGGTTAGCTGTCAATGCTTCAGCTACAGCATAAAACTAGCCTGACCTAGACATCTCATTTATTCTTGTAGGCTGGTTTAGGTTTACACCTGCTGCATCCAAACCAGAGACAGTTTAAGCTATCCGTTTCTCTTCTGACCTGATTTCAGTGCCTTCAAAAAAATCTCTTTTCTTCTGGCTCTCATGGAGACCTCTTATTCAAAGAAAAATCCTAAACCTCCACCAACTTCCTATTACTTCCATGATGGACTGAAAGCGCCGTATTGCTTTTGCCTTCCCAACAAATTCTATGGTGCTGGAGAGAGCAACCCGTATTCTGAAGATGTTATGTGTGGACTTTTATCAGGACGTTCTCTGAGAACTAGCTTTGGTAGCAGGAAGAGTTGTTTCCATCCACATTTTCTGATGTCATGCCTGTTGTATATTTATTCTGTGTATTGCATTTCATTTCAGATGCAAACTTGCCTCTGTCCCACTGCCTGCAAAACAACTGAAAATGGATAAACAGCTTGGCCTCCTCTGGATTTCCTGTGGTCCTTCCGTTGACTTCAAGGATTGTGTATCATTTGCCCCTTCTAACACTACAATGTTAATGCAGTTGTTAGTATATTCATGCATGTCTTGGTCCTTCAAGCTCACAGATGTAATGGCTGAAAGTGCTAAGAAGAGGAATTGACTTTAATTTTTCACTTTGCATGACATGACGAAAAAGGATTCTTCCAAGAACAAGTAGGTACTAAGATAAAGCTGTTTTGGAGCTACAAAGCCTTATAAGGACCTTTTCAAGGAGTCAGACTGATGCAGAACTAGCACTGCTATGAGAGATTAGTACTATGAGTTAGGAAAAGAAAGTGACTGCAGCATCTTAAAAGAAACAATCTATCTTTATTGCCCTTTAAACCAATTAGGGATCAGACCACCAGCATTTCTACATCCTGCTTTTGCTCACAGTACTCATGGATTATAAAAATGTTGACATTTCACGTCAACTTTATAAGAAAATTAAAAGAAAAAATGGACGTGTTATTTTTTAGATGCATTATGTTTTATAAGTAATGTTGTAGCTATAATGGTCTAAGGGTATAACCAAGACCAGGTGTGTAGAGAGAGGTATTATCTTTTATTAGACTAAATAAAATAGTTGAAAAAATAGACAAGATTTAGAGCGTGAAATCACTCTTCAGGTAAAAAGAATAAAACGTCCTTCATTGCATCAAGCTAAACTGTGGAAAGAGATGAACTACAAGGTTACAGTCGCTGACCCCCTTGTATAGGCTTACCGGGAGAAAGAGGCACGAAACCTGTCTGTCACCCGCACCCTTCAAGAGGAGTCCCCATTTACGATTCCTGATTCAGAAGTAGTTTGGGGATTGCTATCCCCAGAGACTGAAAGGGACAGGATATTTTTTTTCTCTTTTCTCAATGTCACATGCAACAGGCTGCTTTTGACAGGATTTTTGCTCCAGCAGTGGGAAGTTAGGAGGCAAACAGACATCTTGCTGGTCAATACACTTTTGTATGGCACACTGTGTCTTTCTAATGCATCTGTTGGCAAAGGATGACAAACAGGGACTTTCCACTGCAACCCCACTCCTTACCTCTTTGACTGGTAGGTAGTCCTCTGTAAGTCAATGGGACCAAACGCAAAGTATAACATTGAGGATGGATTTAGGCTTTTAAGGAATTGAGACCTGAAAGAACAAAATCACTGTCTTTAGAAAGCCTGCAGATGGCATTGCTCAAGCAAGCATATTTGAATTCTTTGTGAAAAGAAAAATATATCTGAATAAAAAATATCCAAGAAAAAAAAGCTCCTAACAGTTGGCGTCTTCTACTTTTAGTATATTTTTCCTTGGGTTCAGCTGCACTTAGGAACTGTACATAAAACAAAGCTTTGAGTTCTGAAGCCTAACTTTGTATCCTTGCTCTGTAAAAGTAAATAAATAAATAGGAACACTAATGAAACGTTGTTAGAATTTAGATGAGGGGGCAGAGATTTAATACATGCTGCTAAGGTACAGTCTTTTAAAAATAAATGTACAACGTTTGGAGACTATTCTGTTCCCATTCTAATGTAATTAAGAGAGATGTGTTCACAAGTGTTTCACAAGGAATTCTTGTGCATGAATCCAGCCAGGCAACAGAAAGAGTGCTCTCAACCGGCCAGCAACGAGTGAAAAAGAAGGTGAATAGCAAAAACTGTGCATTAGAAATCAAGGCACAAATATAAAGTTCTGCAAAATGACATTCCAACTGTGATCAGCCTGGAAATATTTGAACAAAAAGGGGCCAAAACTACAGATAAATTAATTGTTTCAAATTTTTCTCATGGATTAATATAGTGCTAATTTGCTGGAATGTCTAAGGTGGCATTTTACAGATGATGAAAATATGATGTTATGGCAATAACTTAACATTTTTTACTATTTGTCGCTTGTTAGACTGGCACATAGGCAGACTATTGCAGAATAGCCAGCTTCAGGATGAGAGATGAGAACTGACACTCCCCTCTGGTTCTGGGAAGATGAAGAGCAAACATCCCCRTCGATATAGCAATATATGCTTGTGCTTATCCATACGATGGATGAGAAAGACCGAACAGCCCTTGGGAAAGGTTCCTTTGGGAACTCTGGCAGGATATTTGTCAGATTTGTTTCACATACTGGCAAATGTCCTAATTCTCCTTTGGGCCATTGGATAGCTGCTCAGCAATGATTCAGCTGGTTAAAAAGTTCTTGAGAACTTTTTACACACCATATCATCTCCACAAAGAAATGGACATCTACATTTGTTCCAGAGTGGTGAAGAAGGCTCAGAAACAACAAACAATGAATTTTCTCAGGGATTACACTTAGGGAATTAAGTTATTTTTTTCTTTTTTTTAAACATTTTTAGGTAGATAATATTAGCAAGGTTTTTCTGTTTATCTTTCTGTAAAATATATACACACACATCTATAGTGTGCATGTATGTGTGCATCCATATATATGAATATAATTATAACTTATACAAATACAATTATAATACAATACTTATTATAATGTTTCAGAACATAATAATATTATCATAATATAATATTATTATAATACAATTTATATGAAGGTAATTTACATGGGATCTTTCCCTATACATCTAAAAATCCATCAAGAAATTATGGAATTGTATAAGTTATATCTACGTATGTGTTTATTATATGTCATTGAGATTAGAGCAGTATTTTTAGTGAGGCATCCTAAAGAAATGMAGCTTCTGGGATGAGCTATCTGTCTGGTCAGACCTCCTTCTTCCCTCTATCCCAATAACTCCTAGACCAGTTTCAATCCAATTCAATATTTCACAGACAATGGTGTTCCTATTAGTTTCACGAAATGCAGAGGATAGGAACCTAAGGCAGCAATACGATATGCTCTGCTTCACACGTTATGAGTTAGCATCCAGTCAGACCTGCCACTTCACACCTCTCTCTTGGCCTGCTGGAGACATCAGATGAGAGTCTCTAGGAACTTGGTAGTTCAATTCCCTGCTGAATAATCCATGTAGCTTTGCAGTATCTCAGAAGTCACTTTTATCATTAAGACCATTCAGTCCTAGGTGGCTTTCAAAACCTCCCTGGTGAGCCTTCAGCATAACAAATTTCAGTTTACAAACCACATCTTAAATTCCACTATCAACCCAGGAAAAACATTGTGCAATATTAGTGCTGATGGACACCTACCTGCAGAGAAAGGGATAAAATTTTTCCAAGCCATTTATGTTCCCATATCCAGTTTAGAGCAGCAGAAACACAGTGTAGAGTGTTAAATTATACCCAGCATTTAATTTTCCTCTAAGAGAGAAAAAAATGGACAAACAGCCAACATGTCAGATCTGTTGCTATTGGTGGTACCTTGAGACCAATTTTGCTAGTCCTGTAGCTGATGCCCTTTCCAGAAGCCAGCGGGAAACTCACCCTGAGCCTGCCAGGGCCTCTGGTTCCTGCTGCGAAAGCACGTCTTCTGTCCCGCTCACTTCTCTGCAGCAGGGGCCCGCGGCCTCGGATGAAACCATACAACCCTGAAAGGGGATGTGGAGCAACACCGTGTGCGATGGAGACGAGATTTCGTCCTCACTGACTGCTATCTTTTCCATGGCACCCTTTTCCCTGGCTTATTTATGTTAGCTTTACATGCGGTACTGTAATGCCAGTGTGTATAAATCACTATGGGATAAAACGCAACTCTTTGGCATCCTGAGTGTAAGGTCCACATTTAAACTCCACCCACCCTCATGCCTGAAATTAATGTGGGCCTTTGCATTGCCTGCAATGCAAGTTTTGTCTTCTCTTTGAGTTGCAAGAAACCCTTGCAGCGGAAATACRACGGCAAGCTAGGTCATGGTGTTGTTCAGAGGGCAAAGGAGAATCTGAAAACACAAATAYCCTTTGCAGGCTAAGAGTGATTCCATTGATCTATAAAATTATCTTAGTATTAGTGCTGATTTGTCTTACTGTGAGTTGTTTGTGTGTAAATGGACACGATACCTTGGCATAATATTTACTGAGCCCAGGCACATTTTTATCATATGCTTAGCTGCTGAAGTGGTATGTCTGCTAGATGCCATGGAGTCATTGAGAGGTTAATGCTGATGGTGACCAAAAAAGGGCTCACGATGTGCTCTCCTAATTGCCTCTTCCCAAAACCTTCCTAAGTGTGGAGAAGTCACAGGAGAAAGCTTATATCCAGTGAGGCGTGGGGTGTATGTCCAGCCCCAGGGCAAAAGTGTGCACATTCATCCCGTATCAYGTGAGGCTGGGAGGGAATGGTGCCAGACCCTCGAGTCATTCTGCAGTACAACAGGCAGATTACTCTCATACAAAAAACGTAAACCACGATAACTGGGAGCAGATTTTAGCTATGATAGTCCATGTAGCCTTCAATGCATGAATTAATTCTTTGGTGGAATTCTGAGCTATTTTCATTGTTGACAGATGCATTTCTGTTCATATGGATGGTTTTATAAAAATTGACGATATAAGTAAAAAAGTGTAACTTACCTAGATTGTCTTTATTCTCTGGTTCAGATTCCCCTAAATGAAACATTTCATTTTGACAGGTCAAAATATTGCATTCTGATTAAAAAACACTTCAATGTTCAGTTCCAGCTGAAAAAAAGTAGCTCAGGTTCAAAATGTTCAAAATCATGGAATCATAGAATAGTTTGGGTTGGAAGGGACCTTTAAAGGTCATCTAGTCCAACCCCCCTGCAATGAGCAGGGACGTCTTCAACTACATCAGGTTGCTCAGAGCCCCGTCCAACCTGACCCTGAATGTTTCCAGGGATGGGGCATCTACCACCTCTCTTGGCAACATGTTCCAGTGTTTTATCACCCCCATTGTAAAAAATTTCTTCCTTTTATCTAGTCTAAATCTACCCTTTTTTAGTTTAAAACCATTCCCCCTTGTCCTGTCGCAACAGACCCTGCTAAAAAGTTTGTCGCCATCTTTCTTATAAGCCCCCTTTAAGTACTGAAAGGCTGCAATCAGGTCTCCCCGAAGCCGCCTCTTCTGCAGGCTGAATAACCCCARCTCTCTCAGCCTTTCTTCATAGGAGAGGCGTTCCATCCCCCTGATCATTTTTGTRGCCCTCCTCTGGACCYGCTCCAACTGGTCTGAGTTTTATTCCATTTACTTATTCTTTAAAGTGACATAAAGCAAAAGAAAACTCGGATACCCGAAGTCAGAAAATCCCCAAAATGGAGTCAAAAGAAATGTATCATCTGTCCACTTTTTAGTGAATTAATACATTGTCTAGAGAGCACCTATGTGCTTTGGACATAGGTCTTTCTCGTGGTGGTTCCAGCTGTGCAGCGTAGGACCACCTGGAATAACAATGGAGCCACTAGGATTACTTTTTATGCATATACAGCAGCCAGGATTGTGTCCTATCTACAGACAAAGAAACTTTTGCTTCTGAAGATGTTCTCAGTCAGCAACACCTTTATGAATAGCACAAGTTGCAATTTAAATACTTGAGTTGTGTCTCACGTCTGTTTGGCGCAAGCGTACTGTAATTGTCTGGTTCTCTTGATTAAATCTACTGCGTGACAGGGAAACCCTATAAAAGAAAGTCTGTCTTTAACATTCCAGCTAGATGGTAGAATTTTATACGTATTCCTTACTCTAGCCTCCAGTAGAAATCACATTCTTTGAGTTATGGATAGGTCCCAAGGCTGAAGGGAGCCAAATYTCTGTCTTCCATTACCCAATGGGAAATGGGAAAAAATAAATGTACACCGAGTGGTGCAGTTAGCCAGCATCACATCTGAACCCTTCCCAGTAATTCAACAGAAAGATTTAGAGGAAGGAATGGATACAGAAAACACTATGATACAAAGCATTTTGCAMGGTTTTATGAGAGCATCGTCCACTAAATGAGGAAAAGAAACTTGATTGGTAGCTGGCAGCAATATTAAATGCATCTATTTAAATACCTATATACTTCTAAAAGATTCCCAACCCTCCCCTCGTTTTTTTTCCCTTACACTCCTCATAGTGACAAAGCCACCTTTTTATAAAAAAAGCCCTTAAAATGTCTGTTTCATGCCTTCCAGAGTCAGGGTTTTTTTTTCCCTGCTTTTTAATATGATTAATAACTCTAACAGGTATTCTCCAAGCCAAACAGCTGGGTTATTGCTCAAGAAACAGCTGTTTCATTGCTAAATATATCCTTATTTCACCAGCCATCAGCTTGCTGAAGCTTTGCTGGTTACTTGCCTTTAAACATTTGCTGATAGTGAGAAAGTCCTGGTACTTAATCATAGCTGGTGCTACAAAAGCCGGAGCTACTTTGAAAAAATAATACACAGAGAAAAACATTGGCAGAAAGCTTTTTTCTTTGAGGGTGGGGAGATTTTTTTTTTTTTGTTTCAATGCCACACATTAGGTTGCAACCAGATGTTCACATTATAGATCCTGCTTGGATTAAAAAAAAAAAAAAACAACAAAAAAACCCCTTTTTATTCAAAAATGTCAATATCGTTTAACAGCAAATGTAATATAATTACAGTATTCAATAAACATTTAACAAGACACAGACATTTTCTGCAGGAAAATATTACCAGAGTGAGCCTTTTAGCAGTTTAGCAGTTAAATTAGTAATTTCTTTTATAACATCTGGTGAGCAGTCTCTAATTTCTAAAGTTCTGGAACAAAAAGACATCGGGCAGATTTTGAGTTATGAATAATTTGCCAGTTGTTTACCTTTATGCCAATCTAATTCTCCCCTGCATAGATGCAATCGAATACATTACAAATGTGTTTTCCATAAAAATCCGTAAAATGCAGGAGGGGGGAGGTAAAGAACGAGTTCAAGCAACTCTGGCCCTTCGGAGGCATTGCCATGCCTGTCACTGTCCCCGCCACCTCTTTTGACACCTAATGGAGGCTCAGGACCCCACTCTGAACTCCTGAAATTCAAGAGTGCCTCTGTGCAGTGACTCAAACCAAAGGAGTTGACCTTAGCAGGAATCTTTCCATAAACTGTGTGGATTTGGGACCAAGTCCAATGAGAAGTCCTCATGGCAAGAGGAGTCTCTCTGGAAGTGGGAGAGCAGAGGGGGACCATCTGGGTGGAGGAGGACAGCCCCAGCCACCTGCTAACATGCCTCTGGCCAGCCTGGGGACACAACCCTTGGGATGGGGAGACTCCTTCCACGAGGAGAGGCTGCCAAAACGCTAACCCCTTTCCTGTGCAAAGAGCTTTCCCTAGGTATGGTTCCTCCCTAACATCTCAATACATCTTGCTCTGTGTTTTTCCTGACTTGGCTGAAGATCTCAGATCTGTTTGTAGCCACTGCCCTCCCCATCGCAGTGCCACTGCTTGCCTGCACTGCAGGCAGGGCGGCAGCGGTTGTAGTGATAGCTTCCACCGCAGGAGTTAGGTCAGTCCACTATGTCCACTCCTATCTACTACAGGAGTTGGGTCCACCCTGCAGTTTGTGACTAGAATTAGCATTACAGCCCCTGTAATCCTGTGTGCGGGGTGAAGACTGCCAGCAAGTAATTGATGTACAACCAGTGCTCCGCAAACCAGATGTTGGAAACAGTGTGATAAATCCTTCTATAGCTTGTTGATTTCCGGAACATAGTTGATTTATTGCCCCTTATCTTGACTGTGTGATAATATTAAAGTTAATAAAAATTACTATTCGTCATCATGTCATCCATCAGTATAYAAAAGATACAAGATTTTTGTATCTTTTAGATGAAAGGTTTAATTATTAGCCTGTTTCTAAATGCCATAATGATTATTCTTTAAACACAGAATTAAAGCTGCAAGATTTTTTAGCATATTCCTAACAGTATATGTTCCATACATGCTCATAAAACTTCTGCACAAATTTTCTGAACTGTCAAAAAAAATGGGCTTTCAAAATATCCCTCCTGGTTTTTAAAATATGTTGAAAGCCCTTTTTAAATACCCAGTAAGGAATACCTGTTTAAAAATCATCGTGGGCTCACTGCACAGAAGATCTCTTCTTGCAGCTTCTTTTGTTGTACGCTGTGGCAACGCATGGCCGGATCTCATCTGCCATGTGTTCTCCATTCAATGAAATTAGCTGGGACTGGTGCAAGTACAGGCCAGAATGTTGTCTGATGTAAAGCACAATAGTGAATTTTTAACCCATCAGATTCTTCCCTTTCTCTGACGGCTTTTTTTTCCCCCCAGAAGTTCAGAGGAGTCACAAATAAAGCACACAGATATTTGTGGGGGTTTTGCTAGATCAGCTAGTACACTTCCAGTTCCCCTGCAGCTCATGCAAACATAAACAGTCCTAAAAGAGGAAAAAGAGAGAAAAGAAGAAACAGAAGCTTAAACTAAGCTTTGTTTTGCTCTCAATACCTCACTTCCACATGTGGGAAGTGAGTAAGCTGGATAATTTCTTCTATAGCCTACAGCACCAGTACCAGTTATATAGCAGAATGAAATAACGTATTGGCAAACGCCAAGCAGCATCAGAAATTAGAGGCTGCACAAACCATTTTCTCTTCAGAGAACTCAAGCAATTTGGATCAGTAGCGAAGGGCACCCAGAATCCAAAACCTGCTAAGGCACTGTGGGACTGAAGGGCATTTCATGCCTTGCGATGGTAAAGGATCAGTTGTTTGCCAATGATAAAAGTGCATGGTGGGTCCAAATTCTATGCTGCCTTCGCTGCAGATGTTTCTTGCTCTAATGACTGTGGACAGCCCTTTTGCACACTGCAGCTAGTAGGATCAGCCTTCTCCTGCCTATAGGAGTGTACCTCATCGCTACTTGTAGACCAAGAAAAAGGAATGTAAATGGAGGGAGAGAGAGTTTAGGATAAGTAATTCAGTAAGACGGGAGAAATTTTAATGGAGGAGGTGGGTTTTTTGGGGTTGGGGGTGGGGTGGGTGAGGTGTTTGGGTTTTTTTGGTTTTTTGGGGTTTTTTTTGCCATTTTTTGGCATTTCTCTGCTGCTTCTTAAAGCAGAGCATATCTGGCATGTGACACTCTGTGGTAAGTGCTCCAGCCAGCTACAATATAAACAGAGCTTTTTGCTGCACATTCTAAAGCTGTAACATTAAGGAGAATAATGGACGATGCCTTTTGATATCTTTGTGTAAACGAAGAATTTTATTACAGTGAATTACCATGTTAATTTATGAAAAGTAAACAAAACCAAGTGCAAAACTGATTCAATGTATAACCTAACTTTCCTGGTGCCTAACGAGGTGACAGTGATGGAATCAAAACAAATATCTTTATGTTTCATAAATGTAGGGAAAAATACTTCTGTATTTAATCACTGCCTGAGTCACTGACAATGCTGACACACCAACACCACAGGTTTTAAAGTAAATAGAAGTCACTTTATCTAGTGGCTGAGGATACAGGCAAACTCCCTGTGGGCCACCACGGGTTGTAGGATAACAACAACGCAGGGAATCAGCAGATAAGGCTCAGATGTGTTCRCACCAGTCCACGCTTAGGTAATATACCTTCCCCTGTCATTTGTACCTGTACGGTACAAAACCGTACAAAACACTTCATACTGAGTGCCTCCCTTGGGCCAAAAATTGCCTTTGGCTTCCAAGGGGGAGGGTTTCTGGAAGAAGACGTTGAAACGTGGGCCCACGGATGACAAAGTGCTATCAATACCCCTAACATGTTATCCCTCTTGCGTTGGCAAATTTCTTCCCCTGCTGATAAGAACTAGGTGCAAGTGTCCTGATATGTAGGTCCTCCAGAAAACTATGTGATCACAGGAAATCTTCTAACCCAGGGTGAATCTTTAATGGGAATGTAATCCAGACCTCTCTGGGATGGGATAATTTGGATGGATCTGTTGCTCTTTACATTTACTCTCACTCAAGAGGTGTATGCATGTTGGTGTTTACACAGAGTTGGGGTTTGAGTGTCTGCAATAGTATAAYCGATAGGTTATCTGGTACACTGGTGTATCTCCTCCTAAGAGTGCCAGAATAGGAGACTCCACCACAGCTGCATGCTGGAGCATGATTCTGCTATAATATAATATTAACTTTAATATTATYACACGGTTCTCCAAAACCAGCTCCAGTCCGAGTCACACCAATGAACAGTCATGCAATGCAATAGGAAAAGCAATGCCATACCAACTGGTAAACTAAAGTTGGCTAARTGTATTGTGGGTTTAAGAGACATAACATGAAACTGGTTTAATTTTTGTGTCTGTGGATGTTCTTAAAAGCTGTCTAGAGAGCACCCATTTTTGTCCCCTACCTCTTCTGAGCTCTTCCTGAGAAAAAGGACARAAGGCACAGCCTCCTTTAGAAACTTTCTCTTTTTTCCTCTCTTATTTCACAATAGAAACATTTGCAGTGAAAGTAACTCTTTTTATATGGAAACGTAGCAGAGAAACTTGGGGATCCCTGGCAGAGTTGGGTATGGCAATTCCAATAGCCCTCTACACAACCAAAGATAAATAACATACCAAAAACTGTCAGTTGTCAACAGTGACAAAAATAAAGCTGGGAAGGAGTCCACTTGTCTCTGTCCGTATGTTTCTTAAGCTGATTAGGAATCCAGAGTGCTAGYTAGATGCTAGCAAACGGTCAGGCCCTTGGACTCAGCCTCTTCTGGTGCCGCCAAGACATAATCACTCTAACATCCTGGACAGCCTAGCCCTGCCTCCATTTCAATAAGCTCCCATTTAGGAAACCATTTATAGATAAAATAAAGGAAAATTATTGAGCTCACTTTATATTCCTGAAGAAGGATAAAGCAAAGTAAATTAAGTCCAATTTGCATGGACTTTTGAACATGCACAGATTTGGATATAAGCTATGGAACAGACATAGAATGTTGTAGCCTTTATAGTCAATATTTTATTAAATTTTTCCTTGTAAATTTTGCTGTGTCTTTATTGCATACATTCAATAATAGGAGAGCTTTCCTGTAGCTAATTCTATGCCTTGAAATTTCCCTTCTTGTTAACCTGTGACTGCAGTCTAGTGGATAGAGTGTCTGCCATACAATACAATAAGGGTAGATTCAGGTACCAAGGTGACTGTATTTTTTATTAAAATACCTTTTTATATGCTCAGTTTCAAACTGATGACCGCATTTGCAACACCTAATTGCCACCAGTATCCACAAATACTTTGCATTTAATGAAAATATCAAACCAAGTCCCTTATTTCAGTTGAAGCAGCAGGTTGTATTATGCAGTGTAAAATCCCATTTTATGAAATTTCATAGAAATACAAATCTAACTTTGCACTCTCCATTCTTGTTTGAACTTTATACTCTTTATATTGCAGGGCTTTATTAATTTTTTTTCATTGTAAGTCTCAAAATATTTCTGTTGCATCAGGGAACTAGGCAGCCCCATTGTGGCTAATTTAACACCTGTAAATTGCCATGGCTACCAACCAAACACTTTCTAGCTTTATAAGGTAAGTATCTATTTCATGTTTTAAAATAGTGGTGGATTCGGTTCCAGCGGTTGTGTCTTTTATTAAAAATTCTATTAACTTTATTCATCAACACCATCAGGGATCACTAGGAGCACACAACTACTCACATTTTTTAAGGCCAGGAGGGAATCCCCTCAGTCAGCCAAGGCTGACCTTCTTCATACTGTACCACATAGATCCTCACCTAATAATGTCTGAATTGGATTTTTTTGAAGTCCAAAACACTTTTGCTGCTTACAAGAGCGAACAAGGAAAACAGTTGCGCCATTTGAAGATTTGGTTTAAAAAAGGAGCAGAGAGAACCGTGTCATCTTTGGTTCTGTCCTTCACTCCACTTTCCTCAGAGCACAGCTTCATCAGACATGATTTTTTGGTAAAACCTAACAAGGACCTGAAGGTCATCTTACTTATGTGCCGCCACATCCTCTACTACTCAACTGTACTGCTAATGCAGCTTTAGATGTGCTTAAGATGGAAAGCCTTGTCTGCATTGGGTATCCTTTATATCCAAAGATATCCTTTATATCTGTGCAATGTGAGTGTGATGACCCAGAAGTGATGTCTGAGATAAGAGACTACCCACTTTGCAGGGACTGAGCTGGAACCCACCAGCTGGGAGACCTGGCAGAGGTGAACTCAAAGGGTCTCAGTTTCATCCTTATTCAGTACCAATTATGCCACTAGAAGACAATGAAGCTCCATAACTTACAAGAACTGAAAATCTGCCTCCATCCCTTAAACTAACAATAAATATAAAAAGATAAGGTACAGTTACCAATTAACAAACTTTTCTAATTTAGCTATTTAAATAGTTTTGGGTCAAATTCTGGAATACATCTAGATAACACTACTGATTAAGTTCATTACTGCAGAGACACTTGGTGTCGAGAGAGCTGGTGAGAAGGCATGAAGAAAGGGCAGAAGAACTGCATCAAAAAACCCCCTAACCTCTGCTTGGTGTTTTGGTTTCTTTTCTTTCCCTGTGGGTACATATACACAGTCCTGCTTCTCCCCCTCTTAAAGGCTGGTAGCCTCACTCTGSAGCCAACTACACCCCTGTAGCTGGCAGCAGTATTTGCAGGGTGTGTATAAAGCATCCTAGAGCACCTTGGCCAGGGAACGGGAGAGCATGCAAGAAGTGGGTAGCACTCCATACAGGTACATGTGCCAAACACTTTGAGCTTTCCAGTGGCATCAGCAAGGGGATGGAAACCTGACTTGGGCTTACACGGGCTGAGAAAGCGTGGTTCTGGATCAGAGTCTGCAGCTTGAGCCCATCGCTGCTTTGCTATAGTCAGACAGGCAACTGGCAGCGTGAAAACTCAGCAGAGAGATCAGGTAACATCAGTGTTGCAGTTCTAACACAATTAGAAGTTTCATATGAAAAATGCAGAGATTTGCAAATGGTCCGCTARGAGAAGGTTGTAACATAGCCAGATATGTTCACTTCACCCTACTGATTTAGTGGGAATTGGTCAGAGAGGTCCCATGAAAAGTATACAACACTTTCAGACTAAAAAAAAAAGAAAAGAGCTTGGAATACATTGAAAGGAGAAATAAGAATGTGGGAATAAAACTGAGCTCTTTGATCATGAATCCAGTAGGAATGTTACTTATCTTTATATTTGTGACAGGATTGTGGGATTTCCTTTTGAGCAAGTCCCTTCAAAAGTAGAGGGGGACTGCAACATAACAAATTGGCACTGCTAATTCAGATGAGGAAGGCTTCCTTACACCTACTGTATGGATCTTGGCAATCCTGAATGGAAATCAAAAAAAGAACGGGGAGATGCTTTTCTCAGGATATGTAACATGCTGCTGTTGTGCTCACCCATGCAAATCCACTGTTATTCCACTGGCTTCAGTTTAGTTCTACAGATATTCTCTATTAAAAACAAAACTAAACAAAAGACCTAATTCTCCTTCCATTTATACACGCATCATGTAAGTTATATAGCAAATCTATCAAAGCTGGTGTGTGCGAGACTAAAACCAAGTGTTACACACCTAAGATGTGTTCAGGTCCTGGGTACTAAAGCAGGACTGAATCTGCAAGCACTTGTATAATATCAGCGCTATATAACACACAGGGTAATTCCATTAACTCCTGATTTACTCAGGAAAAAAAAAAAAAAAGACAGAATCAGATTCTTTCTTTAGGATTGCTCAGAATATACCTATAGAACAAATCTTAGTATCAAGATGTGTTTATCTCACTTCTTTCTACTTTTCCTCTCTTCCTTTTTATTTCATCTTCCCTGCTCTAACTGTTGCTCTGCCTACTCCTTTTCTGGGTACCAAGTGTCTGTCTGATTCAAGGAACTTGCAGTGATTTGGACTTGTCAATAATCAGTTTCTTTCTTTTGAAAAATTTCCACTGACAGAGTTTCCTTTGTGTTCTTATAAAAACCAAAACCAATACCTGTTGAAAACTTGGAAAGCTTTTGTTTTGGAGAGTCAAAAAGGTTAGGTGTGCTGAAAAGCAGCGAATATTCATTTTTGCTATGTTTTCAAAGAAAACCTGAAAGAAGGCAGTAATAGAGTTTATGAATTCTTAAGAACAGACATGTAATTACATTCCTACCTTCTCTGCCACATGGTTTAGAGGCACTAATTTCTTTTGAATTTTAAATATTTTTTTCTTTGCATATATCGAAACTATTTAAAAGAAAATTTTAAAGCATTAAAAAAAAATAAAAAAATTCCTTCCATCAGGACAACAAAAAGCTGCGCAAGGATTCAAAGTCGTCTTTTTGTGAAGCGGGAGCCTGAGATCTAGACTTGCTTAAGAAAATGGAGCGGGAAAGCGCCGGGCAGTGTCCGAAGCAGCGTTTGGCAGCGCCAGGCAGGAGGCCCCGGGGGCCGGGGGAGGCTCCCGGGAGGCCGGCAGCGGGGCGGCGGGTGCCCCGGCCTCCTGCAGCCTGAAACGGCGGTCGTCAACTGCCCCTCAAATTTGGAAACTGGGTACACGGTTCTGACAGGTATTTCTCAGGCTGTTGCGTGCACAGAGGCACCGTAACAGAGCGTGCACACGCGCATCCTCCTTATGCCCTTCTGCATTTATGCAGCAGTTAATGAGCTGAGCGTATTCACTCACAAGGGTTTCACTTTGTGCGCAACGTGATTGCAACCTGATCCAGAAAGCACTGCGAGTTTTACTTTTTACCTTCAAACTCCCATGAGAGATGCATTTTGGGCTATTTCTTCAGGCTGAGCAGGGACTGAAGCAACCCCACCAGCCAGCAAATTTAATTGTGTGGGGAATGTGTCTCTATGTCCAAAAATGCATCCAGAAATTATGGATACAGTGGGTCCAAAAATTTATCCAAAAATTATGGATATAGAGGTACCAGGCGACAAATTTGAGCTTCTTTTAATTCAGTTCACATATAGCTCACTTTGTTTCAGATCAAATGCCTCACTGAACTAAAACTAAAAAAGAAACACAGCTAGCCAAACAGCCCGAGATCACAACCCTACAATAACAACCCAGGACACTCACACAATAGAAAAGAAAAGCTTCTGCAGCAGCAAGGAAACAGACTTCAGCCTCAAGCTTCCAGGGGGGTTAAAACAATAGTGAGTCAAACGTGCAACTTTGCATAATATGAAAATATCTTGGACTTATATTCCCTGAGAAGTCGCAGAATCAGACTACAGAAATTGTGTATTGTAACTGAACCTGTGTTACAAACCTTGGCTTTCTTTGCATGTGGAGACAAGATTTTTCCAACACTAATTCAAGGAGAGGATCTGAAATTGGGAAGAATGCTTATGCGCACACACTACAACCCAGGAAAGTCCCTRAGACCGAAAAAAATAAACCCGCATGTATTTAAACACTTCCCTGAACCAGGGCCAATGTTTGTGGTAATAATTAGAGCATTTTAATAATCAGGATATTTTAATTAATATTCAGCTGGTTTTCTTTTTCATGTAAAGAAAATATATGCTTATAAACATACCCCCACATCTATTTTTTATGCCTTACATATTTTTATTTTTTTAAGGAGGGATTTCTTTCGTAACAACTTTTTATCAGAAAAACAAATACAGTAATACAGTTAATACTTGTGATAGTCTGGCAAATTGAAAAAATAAATCAAATGCAACCAAAAAAAAGATTTTTCTAATTTTCTGACCAGCTCTAGAATTGCTTGTGCTTGGAAAAAACAATTTACTTGCACRTTTTACCATAATTTAGAACATTTATATAGTCCCTCCTGCTGTCATGCAAACTGTTATTATTATACAACAGCATTTTAAATATAATAAGATATTTTCAATATAATKAACTTTTCCACGTTTTCCTGCTCTCAGCTATAACAACTACTTACTCGGAATATAACATTGCTCACTATACAGCTTGTTTGTACAGGATAAAGCAATATCATATCTATCTAAAACACAGTTATAGCTTTATTCTGTCTCAACTAGAAAACCAGTCATATAATTGTTGTAGAACTATTTACTTCAACGTTGGAGGTAACAAAAGATGACCTCCAGATTATGAAGTTCTGAAGTTGTTTGTGAGTGCTCATAAAATGGCTGTAATTCAGAAACATTTCTGCTTCTTCCCCAGGAATGATGGTTGTGATCTAAGCTTGAGTCAGCCCATGCTATATCCAGAATTTCTCAGCATGCAGAAGATTAGAGAAAATTCACAGCCATAGTTCTATCAACGTAGCAATTGCCAATGTAAAGACAGGGTTAACTGGATCAGGCACTGACCTGCTGAAATTGGGCATAAATGCAAAGCTAACGACACTAAGTAGATTAAAGAGTGCGGCGACATCATTTGTAAAAGTTACATCCAGCTTACTGTAATATTTGCAAATTCAAACTTCCTCAACAGCCATTCCCCATTTGACATGTCTGTATATGTACGTGTGTGGACGTTTATGTACTACATAGCTATAGAAGTAAAGGCAGTGAATACCTTCTTCCAAATTTCCTGAGGAAGAACACAACCTTCAGGTTTCTTGACCCCTGCGGAAAATCTGGGCGTCTCACACTCTAGCAGGCAAGACTGAAACACTGCTCCATCTTTCTAATATCCTTGGAGCACTGCTATAAATCTTTGATTCTAGGAGCAATGGTGAGGAACCAAGTTCTAGGTTATAATAAGAAGAGRCTAAGCAAGTTCAGTGGAGTTGTGCCGATTAATACTAGCATGTGGGTTGGCTCAAATATGTTCCCAATCAGACTGATATTTTTTTATACAGCCATAGCCTTTTTCCATCAAAGGCAGGAGACATGACCAGAATACTTTTAGAAGGATGTGTTTCATGGGAAGTTGCAAAACTTTATTGGGAATCACTGTTTGTGTAAGATGCTGCTCAAAATTGAGGAACTTTTCAAATAAAATTAAGCAGACTTTGTATTTTGGAGGACTGGAGCCGGAGTAGAAACTGGTGTCAGAGCAAGATTTCAACAAGGCTGCTGTGCACAGGGTTTGTAACAGGGTTCAGAGGCAGCTGAACGGTTGAAGAAGAAAGCTTGTTTTTCTTATTTTAACTGCTTGGTCACAGCAGTGCTGCGAGGCTAGAGCACGTCCTATCTGCCGCCTGCCATGTGCCTCTATTTCCAAACACAGTACAAGACACGTCAGTCGTTACTGGCAAAAATTATAAGATTTTTCTTCTACTGGAGAACTCGGTTGGCTCTTCTCCACACTGCTCTGCTTCCAACTCCCTTGCACCTTCCCTCTCAGACCTCAGCTCCCTTAACCCTCTCTTCCACACCCAGCACTGCTCCTGTTCCTTGTAATATTCCCCTCCCGTTCCAGMTTGTTGCAAACAGGAGGTGGTGAGGAAAGAGAAGCTGCAAATGCACCCYTGAAGCTTTCAAAGAGAAAAATCCAGTCAAGGTCTGAAGCGGAAAATTTCAGCCAATTCTACTCTCTTTTTCRCTCAAGGCAACAGCACAGGTGACCCAAAGTCTTCAGGAGGCCACAGAAGTGCACAGTTAGCTGATAGCAATGCACACGAACACAAAATTATAAATATACACATATATGTGTGTGTGTGTGTGTGTTTTAAAAAAAAAGCTGCTGGCTTACTTCCCTCCCTTCCTTTGCTGCTGTCAGTGCTCCTGGCTGCACTCCTCAGACAAGCCCTGTTTCAGATTGACCTCTGCTTCCCTGCRTCCCAGTGAAGAGACTCTCCCTCTGCAGCCGCCCAGGGCTGGGGTAAGGAGCTGTGCCGTCATCCAGGCAATCTGGACTTTAGRAAGGGAAGGTGGCACTGGTGTTTGAAGAGCCCATCGGTAGGGCTGAGGTGTGAGTCCCCGCTAAAGAGGACACTACAACCTGTACGTGGTGACAGCTGGCATGTTTTTTGCATTGTAACTTCTGCCCAAGAATCCCAACGAGAGATCTGTACTTCTGCGGAGAACTAGAAAATGACCAAGAGCTAAGCTATGAGGATCAAAGGCAAACTGCATCCATGGGAGCGTGGTTGCTCAGACAGACCAAGAATAGCAAAGCTCTGCTGCTACTGGAGCATGAAACAACTCCAAGGGGCTTAACAGCTGTCAGTGCAACAGGCTGGGAGGTTTCTGCCAGGCAGCCAGATGTTGTTGTTGGGGAAACACATCCAGTACAGCTCGGCATCTGGGACCCATGATTACCACTAAAATGGAGGAAAGCACTGGGGTATGGTGGACAAAAGGCTTTCGGGGCTGTACCCCACCCTTCTTTTCAATTAATTGCGAAATATTCTTGGAAAGCTGGGGTGCTAGGAAGGGCAAGTCTTAAAACAAGACTGAAAAATAACTTAAGCATGTTATTTATATATTTACAAAAACATGTGTCTCTTATTAAGGCTTTTTATTCTTATTTCTTAYGAGACCATTGTTTGAGAGCTGGGAAATATATACTGAAATTAAACCACTCTCTAATATTTATATTGTATTTATAGTATGATGTATATATGTGGGGGGGAGTTTTCCTATAGGTGATAAGTCTGTGCCTGAACCTGCTCCCAGTTAAATCCAGGCAAAACTCCCACTAACATTAATAGGAGGAGAACCTGACCTGGTGAGGGTCAGTAAGACTTCCCCTGAGCTCAGCAGGCCCTAAGTCAAGTCCAAATGATGACTGGGCTCACGGAAGCTCATTCAAATCCACTTTGCCTGAAGATGGTGATAAATCACTTGCTATCCTAAGTCAGCCTCAAGGAAACTTGTTTCCTTGCATGCTTATTTGTGCCTGGCTGAAACCAGAGATACTGTGTGGGTACATTAGGAGTGGAGTTTGCTAGATTTCTTTTTTCCAGTTTCTGTTTTATATGTTAAAGACAGAAGCTTTCAGAAATGCCAGCTCTTTTTTGCTGTTTTCTGGGTAAGATCTGATTTTTGAAAACATTCTGCATTTGCTGTTTCTGTTGAATCTTCCTGCAAGGAGGAGTGCTCAGCAGCTCTAAAAGGCTCTCAGGCTCAAACTGAACAAACAAAGTAGGAGGCATCTACATGCTCCTCTTATTAAAAAAAAAAAAAAAAAAGTACATAGAAAACAACAACCTGATTCAAAAAAGTTCATAACCACACCTAAAATCTTAATAATCCTTCCCTGTTCACCCAAATGCTTCAGCACATGCTGAAGTGCTTTGCTGGGAATTGGATGTGTCTAGTGCTAAGTACGTCTCGCAGTGCTTTGGTGGTGCATGCTCAAGCTGAGATCCCAGAAGGTGGAGCCAGTTCTCCAAGGTGGGCATGGTACCATGTCTAGATTCCCAGCCTCAGTCCCTGAATGATGTTGCAAAGACCACTGAACTAGCAAAAGGACTTACTCTTTTTTCACCCTGAATTTATAAGGAACCATATGAACRCAGACAAACTTAAACCATACCAAAATGCCCTCTTCTCCTCTGATTTGCACTTTGAATAGCTATCTGTGACAGTGCTAAATAGACGAAAAGCATTATTAACAGCAACAGGAATAAGTTCTGCTGTGCTGGCATTTCCGATGCTTTTGTACAGGTGGGACATTATAGCACAGTGTGCAACAGTTTGTATCAACAGCGACAAGCAGAGATTTGTGGGGGAGAAGGGAAGGGGCAGGAGGAAAGAGCCTCTGCCCTGTTCAGGTGGAGCCAGCCAGAGCAAAGTGCACACTGTATGATGCAGTTGCCTGCCCAGCCCCTGTTACAATGGGAAACCAGAGCTTGCAAGTGCCACTGCGGGGAGTTCTGCAGCACAAGAATAGGGCAGCAAGTTGTCTGCCCTGCAACGGTTTAATTTTGTATTAACTTCACCGAAGTAGGGTTCTGTGTAAAATTAAATAAATAAATAAAGACTGTGTGAGGGTAGAAAAAAGTCAGGTTTTTCTTTTAATACAAACTGTCTTGGCTAACATTAATTCCAACAGCCTGGGTCTTTATTATTTGAGAGCTGAAATGAAAGTGGGCAAAAGCCCTGAGCATCTTTTCAGAGGGTTAGGATCTTAAACAGGAAGTAGGAAAATAGCACTAAAGGATTGACTAAGATATTTCCCATGAATATTTAGACAGTCAGCAGCTCATAGACCATGGACAAGTAGAAATTGCCGCTGGTAGGAACAGAGAACACTTAGACCTGCCGTCCTTGAAATTTTGAGTTATAGTCCCTGAACTGCTAGGTTTTTATGAAGCACCATGGGTTCTAAGATGTATTCTAGGATAAAACATCAGTGTTCCATGAAGAGATGTCTTTGATGCTAAGGTTAGACTAGAGACTACCACATAGGATGCATATTTCATCTGTACAGCCCTGGACATGGTGGAGATCTTGAATGCACCCTTCTTTGTAACTGCAGCTAGAGAGGCATACACTCTAATCATAATTATAAATAATAATCATTAAACAAACAATAATAGGTTCCATTCATTATTTCAACATTTTTCTCATCTTTCTTAAACTAGCAGCATGCTTTATGTGGCCATTCTTCCAGATCTTATGATTACATTTGCAGACTCTCCACAATTAACTCTTCTGACTCATGAGTTTCAAGGAAAGCTTGAATGGCCATGAGGAATTTAAAATAGTGCCCTTCAGAGACATTCAAATATTTTAGAATTATAAAAAAAGGGCAATGAGTTTTTCCAAGTTGTGCCTCTAAACCTTGATACATTTCGGCCCCTCAGGTGATTTCTACACACCACTTATCAAGGTTTCAAATTATTAGAAATCTGAATTAAGAGCAACTTTAAAGTGTGGTGTGTAACAGACTCTGTAAAGTAGGTTAGCCTTCTTTTTTTAACCCAAAAATGTTTTGGCCTCCATAATCTGTGCTTGGAAAACATTTTGGGCAAGATGCTGTTGGCTCACTCCATAGCCACGTATCGTACAAGCAGACATCACACTTACAAGCCAGCCATGTATAACCAGAACTCAAAATAGCCYTCAGCTTTCAAAACACTAACCTCGCCCCAGGGAGCAAAAGGAGCCGCCCTGCTTGTGCGGAGGGAACCTAACATAAACACTCAGGAATAGCTTTGATACTTTCCAGTTTATGGACACTGACAGCACAGATGAAAAAAATTTTTATTCATGATGGACCCCTGATTTTGGGATCCTTACTGATGAGGATAGAAGGTAATATATGCACTTTTGCTTTGCTTTTTGGGAAAGGAGAATCAACACTGAAGTCTGATTCTGTTAAATGGGGGAATAGCACTCCTGCTATTCAGGAGCGGTGCTCAGACTAYAACCTCATGATATTTGAATTCCAACACAGGCTTATTTTTTGACCCACACTCATTCAGAGGAAACTGAGTGTACATATTATCAATTGAGCAGCTGGCCTTGGTGCCCACCTATGCCCTCCATTGACTGGGGATATGTTTGAGGACAACCCAAAGAAATACTGCTTTTGTTCGTGTTYTCAAACACTTGCAAGGGGTCCAAATACATGACAACAGGACCATACAGGCACCAGGATGAATGCATGAGGAGATGGACTATAACAAAATATAAAATTGGGCAGTGCTTTCAGGAAGAGCTATGTTCACATGGGCAGTAGTCATTATTCCAGAGGTTCTGTTTAAAAAACAACAGATGCAAAGCAATGGAGTTGATAYAGCACTTTCTATTCTGAAGTATCACAGAACATTCCACAAAATAAGCAGCCCTTAGACTGCTGACAGGCAACTCAACAGAATATGACAGCCAGTTCTGACTGAAGGCAGAAAGGTTAGACCTGTTACAGAAAACAGCTACTGCTTTAAGATCAGTCCATGAGAAACGCTCTCTGTTGACCTAATTCTGCTTCCACTGAAGCTGATGGGAGTCTTTGGTGGACTTCAGAGTCACCAGAATGGAGCTAAACATAATTTTACCCTCTGAAAATCCCATTCATTATGACCACATTTCACAAAAAAGGTTTTGCTCTATGCTGAGGCATCTGCACAGAGCTTAGGGGATCCAATACTGGACAAGCTGAAACACATTTATTTTATTTATATTACATCTACTACATAACATCTGGGCTTAATGTAGAAGTACATCATAGCAGACTAAAACACTGCAATCACAAAATGGCCCCTAATCTAACCTAGCACCTTCCCTACACATAAATATATTTGCCATTTACAAAAAAAGCCAGGTTAGAGAAATGAGTGCAAATGTCTTAGGTTGCATTTGTCAAGCTGCAACTTTTCAAGGCTTTGAAAATTGGTGTCCAGAAGGCAACACGATGATCAGCCACAGTGCCTTCCTGCAAAACACCAACCCTAGGATTTCACTCCAGAGTTTTTGTAGGAAATGTAATAACTTGTGGTAGAAATAGAGGTTAAGACATTGCAGTGAGTAATTGCAATGTTAAAAAAAAAAAAAATTATGTTTGCCTTGAAATGAAGCTGCAAAGCAAAGAACCTTTTGCATTACTGATTGCAGACAGCCTTAATGCTCTTTCTTTTCTCTTCTTTTTTCAACATATCACCTTTATGACATTTAGTATTGACCAGATCAAAAAGTAAATCGACAAAGAACACACCTACTGTGCCAGACAACACAGTAAGATCTTCTTGAAACATGTACAAACTGTTTCTACCTGCTCTTTAATGTTCATATTTGAAAGGAAAAAACAAAATGAGAAATAGTTTGCCATTTTACTTCTCATTTCAAAATTGCTCTCTCCAAGATATTTGAGAGAAATTAATTCTCCTGCACATTTTCTCTGACAGAAAAATAAAATCTGATTCATATATTTCACAGATGTTAAAGTGTGATTGCTAATATTGCTCATTGTAAAATTACAGACAGCTTTTAATCTGTGATTTAGCAATCTTGACCTAAGTATGTCCCTTTTTGTGAAAGACATTAGCATTGAACTGATTTAGAGTAAAAAAATCTTCTGCTGTGCTTTTTTGAACTGATGTGTCTGGTTTTTTGAAACAATAGGTAACAGAAATAACAAATCTAAATAAACAAATAGAAGAATAAAAATATAACTGAAATTTACACACTGATTCAGGTCAGGCAGGTTTGTCTCAGAGGTAACTCAATTCCCATGATTTCCAGTGAATTTCAAGACTGAATTCTGTGGAATTAGAATCTTTGGTGATAAGACCCAGACTTTCACTTATTTTTATTCCCTTATATATGGCTACAATTGATTAAAGTATATTTCAAGCTTCCTAAATATTTCCATTAAAGGTTCTTTGTTTTCATGAAACGTTCTTTATGGGAATGCCAAACCTCAAACTATACCCCAAATCAGCTGGATCAGGCAGCTTTTTAACATTTTTTTGGGCCCAGGTCTATGAAGTCCTCAGCATTTATGTGCAGCTCACTCTGAGGCTTCATTAGCCATATGTTGGGGGCACCGAAAGATTGAACAGTCAAACCTATATTTCTGGCACAGCAGTGGAGCGGAAGGCAAGGTTTAAACCCCAAATGGTGAAAACATGTTTCAGGAAGCTACAGGGATATTTTGGGCAAAAKGATGGGGAAATTCTATAACACCAGCCTATTTTACAGAGTCCCATTAGATCATGCAAACTTTTTGGCTCCTAAGAACAAACCCACAGAAAAGAATCTCAATTACCTTCAGATGCACATGAGTAACTCATTGGTTCCAATAAGTACCAAGCCTGTGCATGTGCTTTTGAAGACAGTATTTATGAATATACTATCAGACTAAGATGCTGGCAGATTTATGTGCTGGTTGCAATTCTACCTTTTGGTAGAAGGTGAAGATGAGCATCTCCTATCTTGGAAACAGCAGCTATTCTGTAAGCACAGGAACAGCTTTTCTCAAGATGCATTCTGGATAATAGGAGGAAACCTCAGATCCGCAACACTCCTGGTTTTCTATTATAAGACATGCATTCATGGCAACCTATAAATCAATGGCACGACAGCTGTGCTTTGCCTGAATGATGAAAGAAGATTGCTATTTCTAAATTACATGTTAATAGAGTGAAATCGCTATAGGCTTTCTTGAGGTTTTAATATATTTCTGAACTGAGATCTTAAAGACACTCTGGCAATGCCAGGAAAAAAAAATGATAGAGAAACTTAAAAATACTTTGAATATTTTATCATTCCAGCTCAGGAGACATTAAATTTGACTCTTCATTATAACTTAAGTATTTGAAGAATATTAATAAAATATTTAATATTGAATAAAGTATTGCAAGAACTTAATGATGAAACTCTGACAAAAATTACACTGCATGGTTGAAAAGAAAGGGASGTTAATTGTTGTTTTACATTAACTCTGGTTCATTTTCCCCCAGTTTTCTACAAAGGTCTGCTGGCATGATGCAGAGGGATTTTAAAGGTCTAGAGAAATCAGATAAGAAAAAGAGTAGCAATTATTACAGTAAAAATTTAATGTGGGAAGAACTTATTTATGCTGGATTCTAAGCCTATRTCAAGACTACTAAATAAAGCAGGTCCAGGTAGTATTCCTGGCCTGGAGGCCAGTCTGACTACATCTACAGTACTTGGCCTTGGTCCTTCCCACCACCCCACCTTTATCYTTCACATTGTGCAATGGTGGCCCTAAGACATAGTTACAATTTTGGTGTGTATTTTTCAGTTCAGTATTCCTGAAATAATGTGCGGGTCCACCAGAATGGTATTTTCATCATATGAGTCTGATGCATGTGTTGCATAAGGACACAGACATGTTGGAAGGTGCAAAGCCTGCTGGATCTSAGAGATCTGTCCTGGCAAGAGGCATCTAAACTTGGGGAATATAGATAAGACTGAACCATCAGAAATGTTTTCTGCTCTATGCTTTCCCTGTGCCAGGCCTAGGCATTGCCTTAGAGAGCACCATTTGGCAAAGGCYAAAACAGCCAGAGAACATACTCAAAATTAAGCAGCACAGATGCTCAGCAGTCAGTGCTCAAACACACTCCCTGGACCAATTTTGTTTAGCAACAGAGATGCAGCCCAAATGATTAAAGGAGCTTTACCACACCCACAAGAACTGTGGGTTGTGATAAAGGTCAAAATACCATTTACAGAATGCAAACTTGGCTTTCTCTGCAATTTTGTTACTGTTATGGCCCACCTCCAAGGAAGACACAACCAGTTGTGTGTGAAGGAGGCCACGTGCTCCAAGACGAGGGGAAGGAAAGGGGCCACTCAGCCAGGACACATTCCTGGCTTTGCCCCTGCCGTGCTCTGTGACTACCAGACACAGCTTCTGCCACAATTTCTCCACCTGTAAATGCAGGTGAGGATCCTTTCTAAAGAGGTTGGAAAAGTGGTTGGGAGCATTTCATGATGTAAAGAATAATATGATAAAAAAGGAAGCTCTAGCGGGTGGTGAGGCACTGGAACAGGTTGCCCAGAGAAGCTGTGGATGCCCCATCCCTGGAAGCGTTCAAGGCCAGGGTGGATGGGGGTTTGAGSAACCTGGTCTAGTGGAAGGTGTCCCTGCCCATGGCAGAGGGGTTAGAACTAGATAATCTCTAAGGTCCCTTCCAACCCAAACCATTCTATAATTCTATGAAATTGGTATTTGTTATCAGGGATAGAATTAAAATGGATGGTAATTTGCTTTCCTCAAATGCTGTRATTAGGAGTCTCTTGGCTTTCGCATTCATGTACGGAGCAGCCTTTCATCTCTTGAGGAAGGGAGAGAGAAGGTGCACTTTCTATTGATCCTATTTTTWATATGCATATATCTATATTTATCTTGTAACACTCAAACCTTATTTCTTTTTTGAACACCTGGTGAGCCAGTATTGCCTCACCTAAAAAGCCATTCTTTGCTTTCTGTTATACCTCTTTAGTGTGAAAACGCCTGCTTAGTCACCAATTAGTGGTTAAAYATTAAGAGGAAAGTTTGAGAGCTCAGGTAGGAAGAGAGACCAATAGAAGAAWATGACCCAGGGCTGTCCTCAGGGTTGATTCTGACTGTGCGACTTAAAGCATGTCACATTGGTTAACAGTTTTGAAAGGTAATAAAACTCATAGCTCCAATCAAAAGCAGTAGCTTCAAAATAAATTCCTTCAAAAATTAGGACTTTCAACCAACTAAACTTAGATCCCAAATCCAGATATGAGTTCTAAAATAAGTCTTGATTTTTTTTTTTTTTTTTTTTTACATGAACTGTGGTCAGTGCGAGTTATCCCACTGTAAACAAAGGAAGAATTTCACATAAAATTTCTGTATGTTGTGGTTAAATCCACAGTTATTCTCTAAAATTAAGGGTAATTCCTCACAATGAATAACACCTATAAGGAAACAGAAAGGCAGAAGCTTCTTAAAAGAAGTCAGAGGTGAATTATATTTAGTGTTGCCAAAGTATAATGTTAGGAGTCCTTTATTCCATTCATAATATAGCTTTTCAGCTTAAAAATGAAAAATGAAAGAGACAAGAACTGCTATATTGAAAAAAATATATCCCCTAAACCAGATGTGATACGATTTCACTATGGTCAGAAAATGGTCTGCAAATAAAGTGGTTAAAAGTACATCTTTGGCTACTATTATGTCTTTTCTCTCTATTTAGAAATATCTTTTACTCCAGTCGCTTATAAAAGTTTGGCCTGTCTGTTTTTTTCAAGGAGCATTGGAGAAGACTAAGGTTCAGCAGTTTTGTCACCCCTAAAATGAAGGGACCTAAAAAGAGGTACAACATAATTTTCTTCTGAATGTGGACTGGGTAGTACCTCCTCCCTACCTTCATCCTTGTCTGTCTGGAGTGGTTTGACCTTCAAATTTTCTGGGGCTCCAAATGCTGGACTTCCTGAGCTTCTCCCATGGAATAAGTAAGGTCCATGGAGGCACCATAAATATTGCAAAACACAGCTTCTGGGAACTTTCGCCACAAGACAGCCCGTTAGGGGGATACAGACACACCTCTCCACTTCTGATCACCAAGTGGGCAGAAAGAGAACCTGAAGACTTGTGGAGGTGAAACAAGCTGCTGCAGGCAGAGCTGTTCTCTCTTTCTACCTCGATGATCTGTAGTTTCTAGGAGAAAATTTCTGACCACCCCACGAGCTGGAGCATGAGCCAGACCAGCCTCTTTGGGCACTCTCAGTGCTGTGTTTGGCAAGGRTTTCTGGGGCCACGAACCTGCCTGCCCCTGGGTTTCCCCTTGATGCAGTTTGGGCATATCCTGCCAAGTTACAAGCTGGTGGGGGCATACATACACATGGCAACTGATGAGATACGCCTTGCTTTAGCCCGCTTCCCATCCCAGGCTACCCCAGCTGATGAGGGGCTGTTGAGCTGAGCCTCACATGTCACCTTCTTCCCAGCTTCCTAGTGGTGGAACAGCCCCTCCCTCCAGCAGGTTTATCCGTAATGATCAGGGGCTTTCTTCAAAGAAATTGTTGCCGAAGCCTTTTTCCACCATCCAACCAGCTCAACAGAGAATGTCTGACTCATAACGTACCCAACCCATTTATTTTGCTTTCAAGTGGTGTGACCAGCTCTGAGAGTATTATAACTGATCTGTCTCACAGTTCMATGGTAAGACAATTTATTGGGGCTGTATTTTCAAAATGTAACTTTTGTATTTTATTTAAAAGAACAACAGAAAGTCTTCTAGCAGTTCAAACTTCTTGCCTTTCAAGCCTGTGAATTGTTCTCTAATCCTTCTGTTATGAATGACCAAACAGGAGCACAAGATTTAATTTCTTTCTACCTCTTGTTATTTTATATACCTTTAACTGCTCCCTTTTTAAACTTGAGAGAGATWGTCTTTTCAATATCCATTCTCATGTGAAAGGTAAGCCAGGTCTCAGAATATTTTGGGAGGATCAGGGGTTGTCCACATACAGAAGTCCTGCAGGAGAGATGTGGCAGAACATGTTCTGACAATACAGTGGGAAATTTTTGAAACTGTGTTGAGCTAAACCAGAAAAAAAAAAACCAAACCAAACCAATCTCATTTCATAACTGTGTGTCACAGGACAGCTCTTCCAAAATCTGTTGCCCTTTAACATCCTATTTTATTCTGGGAGAACATCCATATTTGATTAACTCCTATTTCTCATTTGCATCTTCATCATAAGGTACACAGTACACCACAAAATATTCCTTTGGTAACAGGCAGCTTTCCTATGGCATTATGATACTGAYAGTGTGCCTTTTGTGGCACATTTTTTAATCCTTAGACAAAAGGTAATATTTAAAACATATACTGTGCATATATTTCCTCTCTTGAAGGAAACAGGAGACCTGGTTACCTGGGATATGGAGAAGGCTGAGGTACTCAACTTTTTGCCTCAGTCTTCACTGGCAAGTGCTGAAGCCACACCACCCAAGTCACAGAAGGCAAAGGCAGGGATTGGGAGAATGAAGAACTGCCCACAGTAGGACAAGGTCAGGTTTGAGACCATCTAAGGAACCTGAAGGTGCACAAGTCCATGGGACCTGATGAGATGTGTCCATGGGACCTGATGAGATGTGTCCACGGGTCCTGAGGGAACTGGCAGATGAAGTTGCAAAGCCACGATCCATCATATTTGAGAAGTCATGGCAGTTCAGTGAAGTTCCCACTGACTGGAAAAGGGGAAACATAACCCCCATTTTTAAAAAGGGAAAAAAGGAAGACCYGGGGAAATACAGGCCAGTCRGTCTCASTTCGGTGCCTGGGAAAATCATGGAGCAGATCCTTCTGGAAACTATRCTAAGTCACATGGAAAGTAAGSRGGTGATTGGTGGCAGCCAACATGGCTTCACTAAGGCCAAATCATGCCTGACAAATTTGGTGGCCTTCTACGACAGCGTTACAGCATTGGTGGATAAGGGAAGAGCAAATGACATCATCTACCTGGACTTGTGCAAAGCATTTGACACTGTCCTGCATGACATCCTTGTCTCTAAATTGGAGAGACATGGATTTGATGGATGGACCAYTAAGTGGATAAGGAATTGGCTGGATGGTCGCACTCAAAGAGTTGCTGTCAATGGCTTGATGTTCAAGTGGAGACCAGTGACAAGTAGCGTTCCTCAGGGGTCGGTATTGAGACCGACGCTGTTTAACATCTTTGTCAGCAACATGGACAGTGGGATTGAGTGCACACTYAGCAAGTTTRCCGACAACACCAAGCTGCGTGGTGCAGTCGACATGCTGGCGGGAAAGGATGCCATCCAGAGGGACCTTGACAGGCTTGAGAGGTGGGCCCRCGYGAACTTCATGAAGTTCAGCAAGGCCAAGTGCAAGGTTCTGCACATGGGTCAGGGCAATCCCAAGCACAAATACAGACTGGGCAGAGAACAGATTGAGAGCAGCCCTGAGGAGAAGGACTTGGGGGYGTTGGTTGATGAGAAGCTCAACATGACCTGGCAATGTGCGCTTGCAGCCCAGAAAACCAACCTGGGCTGCATCAAAAGAAGCATGGCCAGCAGGTCAAGAGAGATGATTCTCCCCCTCTACTCCGCTCTCATGAGACCCCACCTGGAGTACTGCGTTCAGCTCTGGGGCCCCCAACATAAGACATGGACCTCTTGGAGCAAGTCCAGAGGAAGGCCACAAAGATGATCAGARGGCTGGAGCACCTCTCCTATGAAGAAAGGCTGAGAGAGTTGGGGTTGTTCAGCCTGGAGAAGAGACCTTTTAGTAGCCTTCCAGTACCTGAAGGGGGCCTACAAGAAAGCTGGAGAGGGACTTTTTACAAGGGCATGTAGTGACAGGACAAGGGGTAATGGCTTTAAACTGAAAGAGAGTAAATTTACATTAGCTATAAGGAATAAATTCTTCACTGTGAGAGTGGTGAGGCACTGGAACAGGTTGSCCAGAGAAGCTGTGGATGCCCCATCCCTGGAAGCGTTCAAGGCCAGGGTGGATGGGGCTTTGAGGAACCTGGTCTAGTGGAAGGTGTCCCTGCCCATGGCAGAGGGGTTGGAACTAGATGATCTTTAAGGTTCCTTCTAACCCAAACCATTCTATGATTCTATGATTAAATCTTCGCATTCCGATAGATTGAAAATTAACAGAGAATTCATGTTTATGAGTCTGGCTTTCTATAACTGTATTTAAAACAACAATGTTGGTTCTATTACTTTCTGTATAAATTTCTGCATGCTTCTCTGTGTAACTAAAATTCTGATCAAAAGAACCAAACCTTTAATATGGGCATTCACTAACATTCATTAGTAGGGAAGGACATTATTTTAGGCACTTTTTTTAAATGATGTATTTCAGGGAAYGGTGAAGAATTCCATGCAGAAGAACATGCTGCTTTTCATGTTTCCTTAATTTGAGAGTTTTACTGTAACACCCTGTTCTGTATGTTACTAAATTTACAATAGTGATAATAATAATAAAATCTTTTAAAACTCCCTAGATACATCTCACTAAGAGGAAACTTTTTTTTTCAAACTGGTAAACATCTGAATGTAAGCTGTTTTTTTAAGAGAACACTTCAAAAGAAAAAAAAMCATATGTTGTGGCTGGCCTTTGTTATCCAGTTAATGAAGAAACTAATTCATTGTTTGGACAGRCCATTGAGTAGAAGTAGGCGAATTTTTTGGGGGGAGATCAAGTACTTAATACAACACATGATTTGTATCAGCTTTGATTTGTGGGAAACATATASTGAATCCAAAATCATTTCAAAGTAAATATATTAGAAAGCTTATGGAGATTGTCAAAAGAGATTTTTTTAAAAAAGACTACATAGCTACTGTTGCTCCCAAGCATCACATGAAATATTTTGCTACTTCAAGCACACAAAATGTTGAAAGTAAAAATGTTCTTTATGGAAGAAAGCATAATAAATTCTGTAAAGACCTAGAGACAGTGCTGCTTGGGGAGAAATTGAGTACAGAGGTTGCAGTTTTATTGTTAGTTTGCACAGAACTGTCTTTTAGTTAAGACAAAGTTCAACTGTGTAGTGAGGCAGAAATAAACAAAAGCAACCCATTTAATATGTACACTAATGGCTTTCATAGAAGAGCAAAGATGGAGGGCTAGGTTCAGCAAAGAGCACTGGTGCGAGGCAGCGAGATGCGTGGCACTTGGGGAGACTGTACCGTACCTGGGGAAGGGTTGTCCACCTCTGCCAGCTTTTGCTTCAAAGAGCTGGCTAGGACTGGCCTCTGCTAAGCGCCGGAGCAACCCTCAGATGCCCCCTGAGAAACCTCTCCTCGCCCTGCCGGGGGGGTAGATGCCTCCCAGGCTCTTTGGGTTTGCCTTCCCTGCCTGGGGAAGAGGCGGACATGGTGGTACCTTCACTTCTCAGCCCAGGGTTAGGCAGAGGTCCCAGACATGTCTCTGGGCTGAAATTGGTATTTTGACCTCCTCTTGGGCCTCAAGCTATTCTGGGTGGAGGCTCAGCACCCTCAGACAGTACTCAGCCCCCTGGCAAGCACCACCAGGACTCGTGGGGACAGGGAGACATAAAAAGGTAACCTAGCTTGGTAGGCTAGTGACCAAGGTAGCAGCAGTGAGGGCAGAGGGGAAACCCTGAGGTCCTTTCAAAGTGACAGAGGAGCAACAATGAAGTATTATTTTAAAAAAAAATTAATTCAAATCCAAAAACCCTATAAAAATGAAATCAGGTCGTTATTCTGAGGAATGGATTTTGTCCCAGCACATTTAATAAGTCTCAGCAAAAAACGTGCAGAAAGCAATGATCAGTAAGTTCTTTACAAATAGTGTAACAAACTATGAAAATGTATTTTTGGAACATAAGGAGCATTGCTAAGTTATAAAAGCAGCATAAGTGATGACAGGAAATTAATGCACACTCAAAGTCTTCAGTTTTGGATATCTGTGTATCAGGAACCAGAGATGACAGRAAACAATTTAAACTCTAAAATAAAAATTTCTTTTTGGAAATAATATCTTTTTGGTGCCGTAATTGGTTATCCTCCAAAGCAACAGTGTTGCTTATAATTTCCAAAGCAAAGAAACTACTTGCAGATCAACAGCAAATCAGTAATCAATTGCTCCAAGATAGGTATCAAACACAGTTCCCGAAAATTACATCTGCACCTTTAAACCAACCATTTGATGAGTTCAAAAACACATTCTGTATCCACCTACAGGAAGTCACTGAGAAAATCAAAGATGTGCACAACCTTTATTCCCCCGTCAGAATTTGGGATGGCTGGTGGAATCGGGACTGGTGCCCTGCTTCATAATTGGAAGAGAGATGTTCCCAAACAACAGTGTCGACCAGAAAGCATGGAATTCCCTGGGCAGAGTCGCTACCAGCCAGATTAACCAACCTGTGCAGTAGAGGGAAATTTGAATCGGCTTTCTAGGATATCTAAGTTTGTAGAGGAACCGGGAAATTACTCTAATTGACATGTCGCAAAATTGAAACTCAAACTTAAAAAAAAAAMCAACCAGCGTAAGAAGTACCGAGGAAAATAACAGCAAAAAGCTAGTGCACAAAGCATAAAAGCAGTAATTTCAAATAGAGAAGACTAACAGATCTGAGTTACTACAGTAGATTCACCACCAGTAGTCAATATTGATATGTTATGGCTCTTTCCACAAAGCAGCATTGTGTATTTGGCTAAAACTTTAATTGTTCTCAGATGAGGAAACCTAAAGTGAGGATGAATGAGACTATGAAATCTACAGAATGCTTTCAAGAGATGCCAGACAGATCAATGTCATAAAAAGGGATTGATTTAGACAACAAGATTAACACCCAGAACTATGAAGCACTATATCTCACGTCCAAATAAAGAAATGGAAGATTTAGTAAAACAAATAACTGGAGGAATCGGCACTTACTGACCAAGTTAATGTATACAAGCAAAGATAATTGATAYGAGCGAAGTTTTATATCAAGATTCAATTTACTAATTAAAGAAATGCAGCACAGACCCCATTGTCAAACTAGGACGCCTTCCCTCATTGCTCTTGTTTGGCTTTGCCATCAATGTCACTATAAAGACAAAGTGCAGATGAACACAACACAAGTATCACATGATTTGACAATATTACACCAGGAGACTCACAGAAATAGTGAGTGTAATAACATATAGCTCATATGCYTGATGACTTAGTGTACATGCAAGTACAGACAGATTTTGGCCAGGGTTGCAAAAAAGAATCAAACATATTTTTGGAAAAGAAATTATCTGCTATAATCTCCACACACCCCACCCCAAAAGAAGAATCTAACAATAACCTTGGCAGATCCCAACTCCAGCCTAARTAAGGAGTCTGAGTGGGTGAATCTTGAAATATGGAAGATATCTCAAAATATGGAAGGAATTTTAATGTCACAAAAGGTTACCACAGTAAACTAGATTTGTTCATCAAAAGTCTGTATCTTAGGAACTAAACTACAGATTTTCAACTTGATTATTTCCATGTTGATATATGGTTGTGAAGGCTGGAAATGCATCAGAGATAAAAACAGGTGTCTGTATGCTTCTGAAAGCAAGTAGTTAGGCATTTAATGGAACAAACCTCTGGCAAGTGTCAGGATGAATCTGATAGCTTCAGAACTGAAAGTTGTGAAAGAAAAGTAGGAGGACATTTCTGGGATACGTGTTAAGAATGAAGATAGAGCATCTGCTGGAAGAAGGATATATAGAGGAGCAGGGCCAAAAAACACTACTCAGCACAAAAAAAAATGCATGGGGCTTCATAACACGGAGGACAAGCAGAGAGCAGCCAGAAACAGATGGGAATGGCAGGAGTCTTGCTCATGCCTGTAGCACATCTAATAGGAATGGTTCACCTGTGATGTAGGCTGAGCTAAACTCTGACTGGACTGAACTCTAGTAGTTTGCAACACCTCTGCTGGCACATTTGCTCCTAAATGGAAGGAGTAAAAGGGAGATGATGGGGCTGTGGCTGTAATTGTGGCCCTTATGAGTTTACTGACCAGTGTTGCTAATTCTTCCTCTATGTTAACTCATAACCAGGAGTAACTCTGGGTGCCAACATCTCCATTCACCAAGAACTGCAGCTCTCGCCTTTGTCCAGTCCTTTATCTGCAGCTCTTGCCCTTGCTGTTTCCACCTGGGCCATGCATACTCAAACCTGGGAGTGGGCAGTGGGAAAGCTCATAGAATCATAGAATCATTAAGGTTGGAAAAGACCTCTAAGATCATCAAGTCCAACTGTCAACCCAACACCACCATGCCCACTAAACCATGTCCCGAAGTGCCACATCCACACGTTTTTTGAACACCTCCAGTGATGGTGACTCCACCACTTCCCTGGGCAGCCTGTTCCAATGCCTGACGACTCTTTCAGTAAAGAAATTTTTCCTAATATCCAATCTAAACCTCCCTTGGAGCAACTTGAGGCCATTTCCTCTTGTCCTATCACTTGTTGCTTGGGAGAAGAGACCAAAACACACCTCATCACATCTTYGCTCCCTTCCTCAGAGGGAATGGGAAGACATGCGAAGGAGTAATAAGCCGAACAACTGTATCACTCATTAACCATACTGTTCATTAGCAATAGTGCCTCCCAGTGCACCAGCTTACTTGCGTGCAAATCATCACTTGTTAACGAAAGGACATTTCCAAGCAAAAATGATTAATGCAATCTGACCATCCTTGGCAGCTATTCTTGCAGGACTTTTATTATGAAGCAGGAAGGAAGAGGGTGTTCATTTGCAATCCCCTTTGGAAAAGCAGCTCCAGCTCTACTTCCTCGTAGCGTAATGGAAGGAGCAAACTCTCACTGCCTCAAGGAAAAGGTTCCCAGGCCGTGCTGCTTCATGCACTGACCACTGCTGCCCAGGAGCATCCTACGTTTGTGACTCTTGACCTCAACTTCATTCTAACCATCTATCATAATATGGTGGTGTGATTACATAAAACATATCCTGGAGTTCCCCAAGGCAACACAAATGACAAACCTGCTCTATTTTACCCATGTGGAAGAGTGTGATTGCATCAGATGAAGCAATTAGATGTTCTAGCTAATCTCTAAAATTATGCCTAGAGATTGGATTTTTGTTTGAGTGACTACTCCCTCATTTACATGAAAATTCAGAACAACTAAAAGCAAATGAGATTGTAAAACATACTAACAGTTTAGCTCATCACTGTGAGAGAAACTTGCCAATATGACTGCAGAAGAATAACCTGCCATAATTTGTCTTTCAAGGATCTACACCCTTGTTATGGTCTGAAAACTCAAACAACTGAGACAAAACTAAGGCATGGATTGTCTGTCAGTTTAAAAAGATACCCACCTCCACCCCCCYGCAACGTAACAGAGAAAATGTCTCTCTCCGTGGGCACTTTGTAGATTCCTGCCCATGTTCTTCATATGCTAAACTGGGATTATCACTTCCATACTTACATGTTGAGGGACCAAGTAAATCCCTCCACTATCTTATTTTTACTGGGACTGACCTCCAAACAGAACAGGAAATCTCTTYGTAAGCAAATTCCCATAAGGAGTCCCCTTGCTGTTTAGTCTGCATTGGATTAAGCAGTGACTTGCTTGCTTCTTTGATTGGCAACTATAGTACTATAAAAACAAATGTACAGAGCAAGTCTCACCAGAAAAGCCTCCCAATCTGCAGACCCTTTCAGCTTTATTTGAACTGAAACTTGATGATAGCTCCACTAGACAGGAAACACTCACCCCTCCTTTCTAATATGGCACTACCAGGACACATTTTCTCACAGACCGAGTAGCAGAGCGRAGAAGGGGGGAGAGAACAGGAACACCAGAGACCTTCTATAATACATGTCTCAAATTCAAACTGTTGTAAGAGGCAGAAGYTGACAACGCTATTTATTTATTCTGAAGTTAATTCTTTGATTGATAAAAACCATGGTTTATACCATGCTTGAAATTGGRTGAGATATGGAAAACGCAAAGCATCCCAGACATTTTAAGCCCACCATACTGTAGAAGCTGGAAGGAGTGGACACTTGAGCAGTGAARCATTTTGCTTGTTTTCTCACTGGATATAACACGGTGCTTGTTAAAGACCCTTTGTAATACTGTAGCAGCAGGAAGCCCCCCCCCGGGTGGTTAGGGCTCTGCCTTTGCAGGTGCTGTAGGAATTAACAGACAYGCAGAAGGGGCGGTCCAGCATCCACCACTGACAGAAAAATCTTAAAGTCAACATAAATGAGACAGAAAAGGAATTAGGTGCATTATCCTGCTATTCAGTAGCACATCTATTAAGAYATGCCGTATTTATGTGAGGGGACCACAGACTGAAAAGTCATAAGAATGAAATATTTCTTTTTGAGGCCACATCAGAGATGTCATATAGTTGAGCTGGAATTAAACAAAGAAGCCACCAGCAGGTGCGAAGTTCAAGTCCTGCCTTCCTTACACTTACATTCTGTGCATTTGGTATGCTGTCTAACTTAAACCTCATCGGCCATRCCAGCTTATTGCCCTAGTTGCTTGCCCGAACATCACCTCTGCTACGTACTTGATACTGGGTTATCAGTGGGAAAGATGTGAATTCACCTCCTACTGTTACCAGTACAACCATGGCTGAGGAATACATCCTAGAACTGGAAAGTATACAGGCAGGCACACATATGTGCACAATTCATCCAAGTCTGCATGGCCACAGACAATATTTCTCCTCCTGTTTTGCCACTGAGATAAAAGATAGATCAGCAACAGATTTGAAATTGTGCAGCCACTTACCTGTGCATGACAACATGCCTCCAAAGAGTCCTGGTGTTTTGAGAWAGGTGAATCTCAGCTCCACATCTGAGTCAGCAAGGCATTTGAGCTCCATCTGGGTATGCTAGATRCTGGTGCCCCAGCTATACCTGGCCAGGCTAGGCAAGATCCAGACTGAGTTCTCCTACCTAAAAGTCCAACAGGAAAGACACAAATAAAACTTCTGTGAGATTCTCTGGCTCTTTTAACTAGAGAAGGTAGAGGTAGCCACCTACTGCAAAGCAATAGGGTGTTAAGTCCAGGAAGCACCTGGAGGGCCACGGGCTCTTCCTTCTCCCTCAGAGCCCTAGATATGCTCTGACTCTTTATCGCATTTTCCTTCTGCTGGGTCTTCTACCTGCTACATCTGGYATTTGCTGTGTTGTTGATCTCCAGGATTTCATCTGGCGGAGTGAAAAGCAAGGAGGAGGAAATGCCTCCATCACATCCACATGAATCATTTTACTCTGAAGCACAGTTGCCACACCTGCTTTCATACAAGTCACCTGAAGGCAGTTGAAAAGATACTAGAAAAAGTAATGTGTGTTTCTGAAAGAAATCACCCTCCCTCTTCCCTTTGCTAGCAAMAAAGTAGCTGCCTCATGTTGGCCTGCACCTTCCTTTAGTGTAGGATACCTAAGTTAGCCCCTTCTCATRAACATCACCTCCTGTACAAGATGGCCACAGGCTGATTTTGCAGAACTGCTTCTGTGAAAAAGAAAGAAATAAYAGTTAGATTTCTTAGTTAGTTTTCTCTGGTGTCTAAACAGAGCCTTTGCTGCTGCTGGCAACAGCTGATCCCCACCAGCAGGGCTGCTCGCGCCGCTTCCTCCCAACCARTTCTGGGGATGGCTGGATCCCTTCACGGGATGACATAACTCAATAAACCTGCAGAAAGCTATACCTGCCAAGAGGGGAAAAAAATCTTTCTGGCATTTTAGGAAGTTGAATTGCCTCAGCAGAGGCCAGCGATGCCAGAACTGCCACAAGAGAGGGCAGGGCTCGTGACCGAGGGGTGTGGGAGCAGGGCCTCSCCTTTTTGGCAGCGGGAGGGATTGTGCTGGTTCAGCTGCCCCTGGAAGTGCAGCCCGAGCCTCCTGCCAAACGCCCAGATCGCCAGGCCGGAGGCAGGCAAGGCTGCAGCACTTCCAGGCCCTCCCTGCTGAAGCTGGCGCTGGGCCTGGCACCCCAGGGTGTTCCTCAGGGCAGGCAAATGGCACAGCTGGCCAGGCAGCAAGGCACGGGGATGCTCGCCAGCTGGGAAAGAGCTCTGGGGATGTCCCCTCCGCCAGCTAAGAGAGGCAGGTCTACACCCTGCAACAGAGCATCAACTTTGGCTGGGGAGCCCTCTTGATGCCCTAGACTAGATAACCATCCTTGCCTTTTGCTTGGAGCACAGCAATGAGGGAGGATGTCCCCTCTCTGGCAGAGGGAGGACCTGAAGTGGGGTCTCCTGCCACCAYGGAGGCATAAGACCGAGGTGAAACCACTATTTCCACCAACTGCGCTACTTTTTTTTTTGTGGTCAGGGGACAGTTGGGGCTTCTCAAAGGATGTCTGTCAGAGTTCTCATTCATGGATGCCATCAGGGGTTAAACTTGAGCTGGGTGTCTACTTACTGAGCTCAGGAAGGGAAGGGGAAAAAACAAGAAGACAGACAAACCAGAGGCAGTCCCAGGCATGCCCAGGAGCAGACCTTTGGGCACCTCAGGAATTTTACTGGCAGGAACATAGGCACTTGCAGACTTCAGACGCCTCCAGGGTTAGGCAGTAGCTGAACAGGGGTTTTGAGGATCTAAATATTGGCCGCAAATGCCTACAGAGGCAGTTAGGCAGAGCTTACGTGCCTAAACCTTTTTTGTGGCTCTAGCCCTAAACTAATATTATGGAAAATACCAGCAATTATTAGGGACTTCTTATCAGATTGGATACATATTCCCTTTGCATAACTTTACCATGGCCTCATTCATGTGGTGCTTAGAGAGGATGAATACCTGTTCTGCATGAGTAATTATGCCAAAGGCTCATGTGAGGGAGGTAGTTTATGACCGCTGAATAAGGCCAGCTATGTTTACCTATACAGCTTCATCACTGAAACTAAAAATTGGTCTTACCACTAAATCTCCCTTGCCGCTTCATTTGCCTGATTGCAAACAGATCCCAGAATATGCAGTTGCACTAAGATGATTAATGCCAAGATGCTGCACTGAAAAGGAAATATTCTTTTAAGTGTTATCACATCCACGAGCGTAGGCAAAGCCATGTCACATGACGAAATGTAAATAGAGCATTTCTTAGAAAAGCCATTTATTTGCCTCCGTGATTTATTATTCAGTGACATGTAGGCTATTTTTTCTTTGTTACTGGCACTCATGTTCATAACAACAAGGTACTTGACTTGAAGGTATTTGGCCAACCTTTCCAAAGTGCTATGTAAGCAGTAATCAGAGCGAGCTAGGTTCGTGAGTCAACAAATTGCTCTCCCATGCTGATCAAACAGTCTTGGCATCTCTATAAAAAAAATATAAAAACAGATTTTGGACTAGCCTACCCAGTTCTCTCTCTAAAATTATTTATTGTATTTGCATTTGGCAGAGTCCAGGCTTAAAATAACTAAAGGTGCCAGTTGTTTTATTAATAATATTTTACATGTGATTTTCATTTATGTTTAGAAGGATAAAGGAGATGGCCAGTTAGCCCCCACAGTTTTTGTTGCCGTAAATTGCATTTCATTTGCTCAACCTAGGGACAGACGCTTCTCTCATTTTACACCATACCTCCACAGCCTGCAGTAGAAAGCAGTCTAATACTTGGATCAAAGCTAGTCAGGTCAATAGAGCTGAGGTTTACTGTGGAAAGCTTTCATTCCAACCCACACAGGGTTGTTACTATGAAACCAAGTAACAATCAGATACACTGCACAAGCTGCAGGCTTTAACAGGAGGACGAACTCAAATCTAAGTGGGATTTGTACTCAATTTCTATCATCTATGTCCATCATATATGCTCACAAATCCAGGCCCTAAATTTGAAACATATATTCCCATGCTTAGTCTTGCTACTTCAGTGTGTAAATGAATGCCTTTTAAAATGAAATATATGTATTTGTGTATCATCTCACTGCTACTGTGTGCAAAGTAGGGCTGCATGAATAATTGCATTTATTTTCAGTGTGATTGCTGAATTGGAAATATTTTGGAAGCTTGGATTAAACTGATGCAACTCCCCCTTCCCCCCCGCTCTGTTTTACATGAAATGAAAAAAGACAAAACGTCATTTCGCATTGAAAAGCTCCTTCTGACCCCCAAAATGAAACACTTCATTTTTGGACACATGTAGTAAAAGCAAAGGAAATGAAAAGGCTAGATTTCACAAAGCAAGAAGTGGTGTTCTCCCCCCTTTTCGTTCAGTAGCCTGGATGCAAGAGATATATCATCCTTTGTCTTCCTGAGGTGTTTGAAGCTGCTGTCTCTCCTCCCTGGGGATGCCACTCATCCCAACAAATGTGAAGCAACGCATGGGGAAATGAGGTGAGGCGCCAGAGCTTGAAGCAGCTGCCTCCAAAGGAGCGGGTTACCCTGCCACAGGCGAGATGCTCCCCCAGGGTACAGCGCTGGGGGTGGAAGCGCTTCCAAGCACCCTCCTTTTGGTTGTATTTCGGTTTGCCTGTGTAATTAGATGTTCCCTGAACCCAGAGGTTGCTTATTTTCAGGGAGGGAGTCCTTCCCATCAGGCTACACAGTTATGCTGCTTTTTAACCAAAGGGTTACTTCAGCATTTGGTTTCTACCAAAGTGCTGTTAAAATAGTTTCACTTATTGCAGGACCACAAACATCTGTTAATTATGGGTCCGGGGTTTATTTATTTATTTATTTTAATAGCTAGGTCTTATTGACCTTCACTTAAGCACTTTTGAATATTTTACCCCATATAAAGACTGCTGTGTTGAAAAGTGCTAACAATCGCCATCATGGGAGTCTTGGATTCAAAGGCAGTTTGCAGACCTCATTAAGCCAATGAGCTTGCCAAGCCCACTCTTTTCAGTTCAGTGGAAGCAACACTTCATATAGCAAAACYGCTGCTAGCAACGGAGGCTGCCTGACGTGGGCAGAGAGAGCTAAGCTCACCCAGGGGGACTTGTCTGTTTTGGTACCAGAAGATAGTGGCTCACACTGGAAACAGAGGGACCTGTGAGAGGAACCCTGAAAAGCAGCAGGAYGACAGGGCTTCTTCGACACGGGGCTGATCAGTGAAGTGGGGTCAAGATCTGCAAGCCAGAAAAAAGTCTTCTGGTTGTCTTGTGTCCCAGGAAACATGACTTCTGTACAGTCTCTGTCAAGAAGCATAGTTACAGTAATAAATCTTGACCAATGCAAAGCAAGACTGGCAAGGTCTTCTAAGCCCAGCTAGTGATGGGCTAGCAYGCTAGAAGGTCTGCATTGTGCCATTGAGAAATCTTGTTTTGTTTGCASGAGAAAAGCAGGTTTTTGAGAAGTTTCGAGAAAGCAAGATAAGCAGAACCAACTCTTCAAAGACTGGTAAGATGCTCCAGGCATTCAATAGTTCCAAAAGCCAGACTACATATTTGCATACTAAATATGGAGGTAGGAAAATGCCTCGGGTTAGACAACAGTGTTTCTATGCATATAACGTTTTTCAGCTGTTTGCGTGAAGGATACACTACAGGCACCCAGCTACATCAGTTCAAGTGGAGCAAATCAATCATATATTATCACAGTAATATGCACAGAGCAAGATTAGTTTAGAAGCTTCCAGTCTAAAAAAGTGAGACACATAGACCATAATAATGGCATTGGTATTTTATCAGGGAACTCAAAAATAAGAAGGCAACGCATAGATTCACAAAAGAGTTGAGGCTACTGAATTCAGCACTATTTAGGCACTTTTTATCTGTGAGGGAAAGGAAAAGCTGTGAAAATTCATGACAGGTATCCTGATTCCCAGGCCAGTGCTGTCCACGAAGTCCATCCTTCCCCTCGGTTGTATTATCCTCAGCGCAGTATGTTTTCAAACAAGAGTATTTTCAAAGGGCAAGTCCCCTTTCCACTCTATTCGCAGTGAAGTTACAAAGATGACCCCTCATGTTAACTCAGCACAGTCCCTCAGGATTTGTTTGGCCAAAACCACTCTATTAGATTTAGGATTCTCCCTACATTTGTATACAACCATGCATTCTTGTAACCACTAATCCAGTATAAAACCCAGAAGCTGCCCAAATACAATTCCCAAGAAGTGTGATATAAGTGAATACCTCAATGTGGCATGGCCATTAACAAGTGTTATAGAAAAAAGAAAATAAAACAAGATTTGCTCTGGAACACAAATGCATGATAAAATCCCCGAGCGAACATTTTTGAGACATTGATTTTACATTTAATTTACAGTTTCCAAGTGTTTATCTATTCAGGTGGGATTTTACATATTGACCATAGGTAGAACACACCCCATGTTATAATTGCCTTATCTTACTTAAATAGGAGACAGATAGTGACTTCTATACGTGCTCACACTTTGCTAATAGAAAACAGTGATATATTGAAAATTTCCTTATCGCCTTCAGTTCCCACACAGGTGTTCTTGGTGATAAACTACTGAATGATATAAACAGTGATTTCAGGTTAAAAGTAACAATTGATCTATAGGAAAAGAAAAAAACCCACAAATTAAACCACATTTCCTGAGTAGGATTTGGAACTGAAAATACTCAAATACAGGACCATACGTGTGAATTTCGTCACTGTGACTGTGAAGCACAGGGTGTCTAGGACTTCTCTTTAGGAATGCTTGCTCTCACCTGTCACAACCTGCAGGCATCTTCTCTTGCATTTTGAGATCTTGATCTTGTTGGGTGACTCACAGATATGATAAGGAACAGTATGATATTCCCTCTGTTTTAGCCAATGGTATGAAAACTGAGAGAAAATATTCATCTGCCCACTGATGGGTTTATCTCCAAGGGGTGTTATCATAGAACAGCTGTTCTGTAACTTTTCCTGAACAACAGTGGCAGGAGAGTAATTCTGGAAGAAGAAATATTTGTTCTGAGTTGACTCTATCCATTTCCAGCTAAACTGTTAGTTTTCCTGTGATTGTTCTCTAACATGTAATAGAGAGCACCTAAATGTATTTTTACCATCTTACAGTCTTAGCTGTGTTGCTGCCATTCTACAATGAGTATATCAAGTCTCCTCAGATATATAGAAAATTGTAAGAATTTATGCTCTGTGTTGCCCTTGAGTATTTTCATTTTTGTATTCCAGGGAAAACTTGTATTCTCTAACCTTTACCAATTTCTCCCAAACAGACCACTAGAGGTCTAAAAAAAAGCAAATGCTGTAAAAGTGCATGGCCAAGTCTTTGCTCCTGCTTGGGCCACAGCTTTCTGRCCAGTGTCATTAGGGACAAAACTGGAAATGCCAGCATGTGATGATGTTTTTGAAAATCCAACCTCTGGCAAGTTTCCACCATCTGCATTTATTATCCAATAATGGGATCAACTAAGATTAGTAATACATAAAAACTTTCGTAAAATGTAGGGGAATAGAGTATCATTTTAACAGAAGCAGGAATTCAAACATACATTTAATCTCACAAGAAACATTCCAAGATTGTCTCTAGGGCTTTCTCCGGAGCAACACAGCCTTGTGCTCCCTGCCAGGGCAGGGCTCTGGCTTTGCATTTATTCATGTGGCACTAACAGGCTTCAGTGGCTGCACTCAGCCAGGCAGGCATCACCACTGCTGGCCAASAGTGCCAGACAGCACTGCCATTCTCCTATTAATTCCCTGTAAAGTTTCTGCCAACTTGCCAGGAATAAAAGGTACTTCCAAAAAGTGGTCATTTTGCTTGGGGGGAAAAAGGAAATTGTTTTTCTTGGTGGCTTAAAGATTATTTCTCTAGGACTACCTAGTAATTGAGGCCTATTGAGTAGGGAAGTCCATCTTTCTTAGATTTTGGAGGTATTTTTTGTATTTAAAAACATTAACAACATCAGACCTATCAAATTTTCCTTTTATTTCTGCCTCACATGTTTTCTGTAATTATTTTATGCCCCAATCTGTGCCCACATGGAAAATGTCTTGGCAGACCTTTCCATAATCACCTGTCTTCCACATCTTAGGTATGTACCAACTTCTGAAAATTAAAGTTAGACATCTAGTTAATAAGTTTGTTTTACTAGTGAGCGGATAGCTAAAGGAAGAGATTCTTTGCCTTCTTTTTATCAAAGCCACTGCTTTTAGCTAACAGTTTAAAAAAGTAATCTTGGATATTTTCCATAAGGTCAAATGTTGTCTGAATAGGTTTCTTTTGGCATCTACAAGAGTAACCAAGTTAAAGACAAAGGTTTCCAAACCTACAGTGTGTGACTTTTTACTAATGGCAGGTTTCAGTGGATCTCAGCTTCCCAATGCTTCCAGTTTCTCTATATGATATGCAGAGTACCAGAACGTAGGTGCAGCGTGCCATTACACCACTGAACAGTAGCATCCTTACAATATCTACTTAGCAAGTCTTGCTTTCTCAAACCCTCTCATAGAGGGTTTTTCACTCAAGATGGATGACAGTAGCGGTTTAGATCAACAGCACCACGGGCAGAACAGCTATCCCAAGGTCAACTGTACAGAGTACCAAATATCCCTTGATTATTCTTAAGCAGTCCTGATAAGCATCAGGTATGCTTAACAYGTCTCAAGAAATCTCTTCTCAGGATCAGCACCCCATAGGTATAATTTAATACACATTAATCAAAATGGAATAAAGCTCTTGAAGTATCTTTGCATTCCTGAGACCTATTGCATTATTTTTATCCGGAGTAGCCACAATCACTCACATATGTATTTTTTATTCTTGCTGCAGTTCTTGTAACATGAGTGTTGGCTGTGGATCACACTCCAGCACCACCAGTACTGTCTCATGTCGTTGAATCTTCCTTACTTTACTCGGTCAGTGTCCAGTTGGATGCCACCATCTGTCAGAGTCCACAAGGAGGCACAGGGTTTGAGAGTGGATTCTCATGAGAAAGAYGGCAATGTGAACAGGAAACGTCCCACCAGGAATCCCTTCTTGGGACAGGCTCCTGTGGAAAAGAACAAACCCTTATTGTCACTATTGCAGTTTTAACTTTATATTCTTGTGCTCATCCTTTGATTCATTCTCTCTCCCCCCACTCTATTCCCATCCGACGGGTGGGAAACAGGATATTTTGTGAAATTCCTTCCTTCCTGTGTGGGTCTACATGACATCTTTAATTAGCAACTCTCTGCAATGGAAGTGAAGAAATAAAAAGCACAACTGTCCTGCTGAGGAGATCATAATAAAGTTGCTTTTTGAACAGGTATTTAAGGCATCACTTTCTGTCATTTACGAAGATCATTGATGTTAATATTTAAAAATATCACACACGAAAAAAAATTTAAAACACACTTCCCTGCAGAACGAGTGGTCAGGAAGAGCTTTACAAACATTGTCCTTCTTTGTGTCCCACTGGAGAAGCTGGGATGCAAAAGAGTGATGGGAGGGAGACCTCCAGCCAGCTGGCACCCGCCATTTCACCTGGAATGAGTAGGAAAACTTGTTTCATTAATAACTTTACCCTGGGAGCCGATCAGAGCGCGGTGGCCTTCTACAGACAATCACTGTAGTTGCAAGGACTTTTCTGGGGGTGGGATTTGACACTGTGGAGGCACAGACAGCAGTGCTGCCTTGGAAGGAGATCAAAGTAGAGACAAATCTGGCAAATGCAGAGGACCTGGACCTGATCCTTTCCTGCCTTGGTCTGTAGGATGGTAGGTGCAAAATGCTACTAAGCCTCATCTGGCAGGACTGTCCTTAAACACCAGCAGTGCCAGTGATAGCCCTCAACTTCTGGATGTCCTATAGGTTTGGCCTATTCCTCTCTCCCAGACCCACCGAGCTGAAATTTCCTTTTCCCACTGGTACGGCTGTACAGCCCCAGGGGGCATTAAGATGATCCTGGTTTCTGATTTTCTTTCTTTTTTTCTTTTCTTTTCTTTTTTTTTTTTATTTTTTTTTTATTAGTTTGATCCTCTGATGTTTCACCTGGCACCTGGAAAAACTCATTTACACCACTACAGAGCAGCACGCACTCACTTTGTGAAAACAAACAGTAACCACACAAGAAGCTAGATCGGGGAAAAACCAGGCTCTGTGTGCCAGTATGGCTTTCCTTCAGCGCCAAAAGCACGGGGGTATGAACCAAGAAAACTGCAGAATGAAGTACAGGGTTGTGTTATTGGAAGAATGTCATACCCAAAACACATCCAAAGGTCGGTGTGCAAAACCGTGGAGGACCTCCCCAAGCTGTACGTCACATCTGAGAAGAGTCTCACAGAAAGGAAGAGGACATTTTTTTCATGCTGAGCTTGTGCATCAAATCTCTCGACTGCTATCTTGCATTGTCACAGCCACAGATTTGTCCACAGCTACTTCATAATATAAAGCAACTAGAGGCACTGCCTCCTGATTTTTATACAGATCTAATCATGAAACAAGAATGTGCTTGGTCATATTCGGACTGGGACTGCATGTCCAAAGTGAAGTTTGCACACCCCAATAAATGAGCTTGCAGCAGAAAATAGGAACTGCTACTGGTAACGACTGAATATATAACTCTGAGCAAAGATTACTAGTGTGCGAATATTGCTAATGGCATTAAGTGTCTTTATCACATCTTGTAAAGTGTTATCAATCAAACTACAGGTGTTAAGCAGGTAAAAGCAGTAGCTTGAGGCAATAGATAAGAACTTTACCTTGGATCTTAAGCACTGTTCCCTACTAGAGCTTTCCTTAGAGAAAGTGTCAGGATATCAAAGGGAAAAAGAAGGATTTTTTTTAGGCCTTGGGACAGAAGAGGGRGGGAATTTTGAAGACGGTTTTAGGAAGAAGCATTATAAACCTCTCAGAATGACTTCCAATACCAATCTCCTCCCCAATCACAACCAGATGTTGCTTATATTTTCAAAAGAATCTGCCTTTTTTTTTTTTTTTAAACAAGAATTCGCTGGTATTATTAACAGTTCTGGCTTGTGAACTTGTGAAATATATGTGGAAAGAGGGGCAAGCATATTTGAGCCATGGGAGCTTACAATATACCATAAGCACCCAAAATAAATGGGTGGCAACATTACACCGAGACTTGTTTGCTGTACTGGGATCTAACGCACATCGCTTGGCTTGCTCCAGTCCTGTACCACAGCAAGTGTTGTGCATATTTAATACACAGAGGGTGAAGAAATCCATTTCAAGGCTTTAATTGAAAGCCACTATAAAATTCCACTATTACTGCTATGCTGTAAATTACGTATGTTATTGATTCCTCCGGCCTTTTTTACAAGGGAGGTGACTCGGTGGGTTGGGGCCTCAGCCTTTTATCTGCATTCAGACCCTGCCTGAGGTTGGGAGTGAAAATGAATCTGGTGGCTTTACTCTAAACTTCAATTCGGGTACATTATAAACCCACCAGCATGCTCAGGGCTCCTGCAAAAGTGGGCTCTGCAGAAAGGGCTGAAGTACCTCCACAGAGCCGCACAAGGAAACTCTGAAAGTGGGGCCCACATTCTCTCTTAAAAGGCACATAGTGCCCTCTGCAAAGGCAGAAACAGCTGCACACGTAGCAARGAAAAAGAAGATATCTATGCCTGGCTGTAGTTTGAACCGTAAGTTTGTATTTTGGAGAGCTGAAAATCTGTAGTTCAGAGCAACCATATTTTTTTTTCTGAAACAACCAATTTTTTATTAAACAAATTTCTTTATACTTTCTTCTTAYTCTGAGAAGGAGAGGGAATTACCAAAAGGAAAGATTGACATAAGAGATACAGGTCCTAAASAGCTTAAAAACAGGGAGAAAAATAAAAGCCATTTTCACTTCTGTAGTCAGTCAAAGGCTTCAACTAATTTTTAAGACAGACAAAACTTTGACAGTCATTTTACAGGCAGGGAAGAGAGGTAGGAACGTACCCAGGGACCTTGCTTGAGGCAGGCACCAGAAAGCAGAGACCAGAAACTTGGCCCCAGATTTCCTGTCCTGAGTTCCAGCTGCCCAACCTGAACTCTAAACCACGGGAACTGCAAGCCAAAACAAATTAWGAAAAGGGGGGAAAAAATGCTCTGCTAGTAAAAAGCTCTGCAAAGTTTTGTACATATCAGAACTATTTACGTCCTAACACAAACCATTGCAGATGAAACAAAGCCAACCTCCTCATACACAGGTGCATTTTTAAATGAACAGGATTTTTAAATTTTTGTCAGGATTTCAGCCAGTACCTGACTGTAGGGTAGGTTCAGTTAAAACATTTTTAATAACTATCTCATATCGCAGTGAACATTTCCTGTAGCCTCTCAGCTATCACAAGTGTGTTACGGTATTTTTTAATCTAATGGTATAACTCTGTTTGCAAAGGCAATGCCCCTGGAAATGTTGGGTATTTTTTTGTGCCCAAACTGACAGTGGGTTAAAATTCAGACCCTGACTTTAAGCCCTTTGGGCGCTGGAGATAACAGCCCTGGACTTGTGAGCCCAGGTTTTAGCTATGCCATGATGTGGTCCAGATATGGAGGAGCTAGCTTTCCAGATGCCTAGCCACAGCATTAAGAAATACATGCAAGTTAATTTACCCCATTTACTACCCTAATCTAATAGTACTAGATCAGCTCCTGATCTGAATAGACCAATCTCAGTTACTAAGATTGACTGATTGGAGTAATTGAAGTGACCTTACTTAACGTTTGCCTTAAATGATCTGGCAGTCTGATTCAGATAAGATTTCAAACAGTCTCTGTGCTTTTGATCTCAAATTAGCTTCAAGATTAACTCAGGCTTGGTTCAGACACAGTAAAAAATCCCTCAAGTATATCCTGCACCGTAACCATGCTCAAGCCCTCTTCCTGATTCCACCAGCTTAATTAAATCTCATCTCAAGCTGGTATATCTCTATTGCAAAGTGGTGCTAGGGATGGTCTGAACTGTAGGACGGTGCTGGGAAGCTGAGGGGAGCAGCAAGACAGCATTTTCAGAAACTCCTGTGGCTAAAAAATAGAGGCAGGAAGGAGAGAGACCTCTCTGCCTCTTTCTTTCAAATGCTGTGATTTGATGGATGCTTTCTTGTCTCTCTGGTATACAAAGAAAAGTGCCTGTGAGCAATAAGATCAAGAGCCAACATGTCCTTTCAGCAAAAGTGACACTAAATTAATTTATACAAGACACCAGTCAAGAAACATTTCTACGAGTGAAAGCTCAAAGTGAGCCTCAGCCTTTAAGGATCTTTCCTTCTGCTTTCCTTCTGCCTTCTGTTCTCTTCACAGGACTGCTTCAGACAGAAAAGCTTCTAACATTTTGAAGGCACACTACACAAGACATAGCATTTCTTTTAACATAAAAAGCCCTGTTTTGTTATAAGTATTTGCTTTTAACAGCCCTGTTACTTTGTGCATTCCTTTCCCAGGTACAGTACAGGTGCTTCAGGGCAACTCTAAAGACAAATTTCAACAGTGACTTAGGAGCCTAACTACCAAGTGTGGTTTGTTTAACCCACTGGTTTTCTAAACAACGTGCCAGCTAAGCAGACAGACAGATGCCTGTTAGGATATTTCAGGTTACTTCTGTAACTAACCTCATACAACAAACTCTCCCAGGCAGCTTATTTACAACCTGAGGTAACAATATACCTTTGAAAATCGTTTTCTAAAGATATTCTGGCTCACATTGCTCCATTCATTCTTAGGCTTTGTGGTGTTAATTCCCATTTTTAAAAGTGAGGGAGGTATCTAAGCTCAGGTTTTTAAAAGTACATAGGTGCGAATAGCTGCAGATGTGCGCCTGGGTACCCCAGGCTTACCGATATCCGTACCTATAATTTGCAGCTCTCTTTTTATCATTTACCCTTTGCTGCTGTTGAAAGGAGCAATGCATAAACACTTTGAAAAAGCTGGTTCTAAATAGCAAAATTACTTTAGAACGTGAGTTTGAGGTTCTTAATTCCCTTAGAAATGTTCCACTTTTTTCACCTCAAGACTACAGAAGTGTTTGTATATCACCTAAAACCACAAAGCCTGATTTTGATTAGGCTGTAGGTACCACTGCTAGGTTATTATTCTAAGATAGCATCATGGAAAAACTTCAGTTATAACTTAATTAATTTAAACACTATCATTAGTTTTGAATGGAAGCATTTTATCCAAGCAAAGGATCACCCCTGAATGACTATATTTATACTGCGGAATAACTACAGCTCTAGGGTTCAGCTAAGGTCTGCAGTCAAAGTTATTGTATTAACACTTATGTTATACTGCTGCCTACAGGTCCATATTTAAAATTATGGTGTTATGCTAACTTACATTTAAACAAGGCTCCGGTCCCAAAGCTTAGAAAACAAGCAAGATAAGAAAGGTATGTGAGAAGGTACCCAGCTGAACCCATTTATCTTTTCATGGTTATGTTTGTGTATGTAATTGAATGCATTTCTTCCACTGCCCTGAAGCCACTACAGAGGGGCTGGTTTTGCAGTAGAGCTGCATAGCTGGAAAGCAATTTAAAAGGAAGAAAGGGATGATGGTGGTGCCTGTATTAGGGGTGCTGCGGAAGAAAGTACAGCAATACCTTGAATGRCAGCCCTCCACACAACAGGCAGGTGTCTGCTGATCTTTGCTGTGATGTTTGTTGCAAATTGTGATTTCCACTTGTGGACAACTGCAAATTTTCTAAAGCAAAAGAAGACATATTTTGAAATTCCCAATGTGTAGGTTGTGCACAGAATATATGCACTGTCTTTTCCTAATTTGCAGTTTACAGATTCGTTACAAATAGCTCATTGATCCCAAGGGCTTCTCATGTTGCATCTCACTAGTATATTGAAAAAAACAGTGGCACATGCCACACATTTCTTCAAAATAGAAACATCATTCTTGGGAAGGCTGGGGTGGGGAGGGRTAGTTTTCCTCTCTAGTTCATGTTCACAATTCTTCTTTGGGTAACTGCCTCTMATTGCTACAAACATATTTTGGATTTTAAAATATTTCCTGAATACAGGAAGGATAGATTTCAACTTAGTGGCGGTAGAGGAGCCAGGCACTTTTGCTGGCACTTCCTCTCCTCCTTACAGAACTGATTGATTTTGGCGATCCAGGATGTTGCTGATTTCAGCTAAAGCTAATGGCAGCTGAAATGGTGTTCCTCCATGCACCACAAACCAGTCTTTTTTTGCCAAAGAAGATTCCTTTATTTGAACAATTAGCAAGCTGCCATCCCCTAAGATCATGTAAATTAATAGAAATGTTAGCATTTAGCACTCAACATCCTCTGCACCCTGGAGGCTGGATAAGGTATTAGTCATCTCTAATTAAAGCTGTCTGGTGCTAGGCAGTCCCCAGTGACTGTCACAATACAGTTTCCTATGTAATCGTTGGTCAATTTGTTGTAATATATCATCAGGATTACTGAATTATTAGTTATAATTACAACTGCAGAGTCAATAGCAGTGTCACAGCAAGGGTAAGAAAACACTACAAAATTATGAGGGGTGGGAATACCTTTCTAACAGCTACATCATATTAGTAGTACAGAGACCACCCACTGTAACAGCGAGGCACAATGTTCCTACTTTGAGAAGGTGGAGTCGGATATTTTCCCCTTAATGGACTGCAGGCATCTTGGTGACATCTGCTATAAGCTCCTCTGTGGTTTCTGCCCACCAGCTGAGGAACATGCGTGTTAGGTGGTTTAAACTAAGTAAAAACCATGCAACCTGCCAGACCCAATTTTACAGCCACCACTGTCAAACCATTCGCACAGACCATCCCCAAGGATGCACCTTCCAAAGGTCTACAAAAGGAACCTCCTACAGGTCTGCAGCCCATTTTCCTACAGCGCTTCAGTCACCCCAAGTCCCGTTTTCAGAAATGGTCTGAGGGATCAGACCCACCTCCCACAGYCTGTCAGACAGACACCAATACTTCATTCTCCAAGGGCCACCTCCTCAAGCAGTATTTGGACATTTGATTCTTGATATGGTTGGCAGGTTATGAGCTCTTGGAGAATTCACCCGTTATGTATTTCTGAGAATGGCAACTCAAGGTCCTGTATGGAAGAAAAGTTTGATAGAAGTGCCTACTGCTTTTCATTGCACTTTTCAAAGAAGAACATAGCATTTGCTGTTAATATTTTGACTAACAGGAGAGCCACTTTTCAAAACGATTCACGATTTCAAATAATGCCTTAACTTAAAAAAAAAAAAAAAAATTAAAAAATATTTTTCTCCAGATGAAGTCTAGGAGTTCCAGGGAATCCAAAGAAAAAACATTTCCAATAAGATATTTCAGRTTTTACTCTAAGTTCAAGGTGTGTTGGGAAATGGCGTGAGAGTTCAGAGAGCAGAAACATGGCCAATAAAGTTCAGTATATACTGTAAGAACCAAAGTCTAATTAGGGGAGTTGATCAGGCTTTTAGCTTATCTACCTAATCTCCAACCACGGCCTCAAAGGTTGAAAATGTGACTCCATCTCTTTAAAGCAAGTAACAGGTCATTAAAATTCAGGCTGTACAACTAACATTGCACTCATTTAACAAAACAAGAGTTCAAACCAAAAAAAGTTTAACTCCACATCAGAGACATTTCTAGAAACCGCAGACTTAATGACCTATCTTCCCTCCATAGATTTCAAATGAAATAGGCACAGAGGCTTTCTTTGGCACAGCCTAAGCCTGTTCAACCGGGTGTGGGTTTCAATTAAGTCACCCTTGTGCAGGAATTTGAAGTCAAACATTTATAAACTTTTTTTTTTTTTTTTTTTTAAAAAAAAAACAACCAGCCACAGTGGTCACACTGCTGAAACCAGCAAGGACAGCTGCAACAGCACCCCAGARCCAACGAGCCAAGTCACAGCTCCGGGTGCGCGCATGCTTGTGGTCTGCTCCGACATCTCGTAGCTGCCTCAGTGGAAAAGAAAAAGTGTGTTGAAGCTCAAGCTACAATGAATGTGGCAGGTGACTTCTGAGGAACAAAACTACAGCTGTAGCCCTACACCCTTTTCTGGAAATCTGGCACAGTCAGTTGTGGGAGAGAAGGTCTCAATCAAAGCTGACTGTGCGACCGACCATGGAATAATTCCATTCCAAAACTGTGCAGGTTTTCCAAATTTTTGTATGGTCTTGAAATGAAAACAAAAACTTTTCAAATGGAAGGGTGTGGAATTGTGTTGAAACATCTATTTCTGAGCTAGAGAGATCAAGTTTTCAATCAGGCTTTCAGACCAGACATAACCAGAGACCTCATCCTGGGATACGGAAAACTCCCCATTCGTCAACACCAACCCCTCTGCAAAATGTTTTGGCCAAAGAAGCCAATCAGTTAAAATATATTTCATCAAACATGTTCTGACCAATTCCAATCCTGAGATGACATTGTGTCACCAGTTTGTAGAAAGAWCAGTATTAAAAAAAAATCATAAAAATAGAGGACTGGAAAAGAAGCTGAGGAACAGCCAGTCACTCAAAAGACATTTGTCAGCAAAATTAAATATAAGTTCAGACATATTCTGTTTCATCACATACTCTTCCTTTTAGGGGTGAGGCACTTACAGTCATTTCTCTATTTTGGAATGAGACTGCAAGACAAACAGTTTATCTTCAGCTTGGCAAAAGAAAGTTACATTAATGTCCATCAAGAYGAAAGTGGCGCGAAACAGAAAATTTGACAATTTAAATAGTGACCCTGTTCTCCGGCTGTGTGTAAACTATTCTTCTCACAGGATGCAATCAAATGTTGGTGTCTTGATACAAGAGTTCCCAGTAATCTGGAAAACACAAATCCATGTACTTCATAGATGTATATACACACCTATRCTTACACATATATATAGTATATAGTACCTATATAAATATATGTTTGTGTGGACACGCACACACATACGCAGACACAAACCACATCTGGAGTTCCATTAAAATATTTCTCCTGCCTCCTCAATAACCACAGTTACAGTAATCAGTTTCCCTAGAAGGAACAGAGTGAGGCTAAGGTCAGCAGTCTCTGATCACCAGTGTTTGTACAAAATGATTTTATGTTTCATTTGCACTAGAGATTAATATCAAGTTAGAACTTTTCCTCATAAGAACTTTTACAGAAGACAAAATGTTTGGAAGGTTGAAAGATTCTCCCAAAGAAAGGTTCAGGGGATAAATGGGAKCTTATTTATCTTTTTCAATATTTTTGCAAGTTGGAAAATAGAGAGAAAAGTGCTAACCTCGCTTCTCACACCACTGTTTTATCAGATATGCAAGACAGTCTATATTGTATTCCTCCTGCTGAAGTTAAAATAATAAAAAAAAATCAGAGAAAGCATAGTGTGTAAAAGCCAATCTCCTTTTCAGTGAAAACATTATCATTTTTCATCTGAAGAGTCTTATTGTCTTTTCATCAGGAAGATTAATTGAAATGTGATGCACRTGTTCCATCAACTTTGAAACAACATTTTAAAGACACCTTCCTTTCCGTRAGATTTCATAGTTTGGTTTTTTTTATTTATTTTTTCACAAAATGTTTTTATTGAAACAAATTTCAGCCTATTCTAGTTTGCATTTTGGATTCTCTCAAAATTCAAATTCAAAACTTCAAAGCAAGCCATCTCCACAACCATTACTTTTGTACGATTTTGATCAAAGCCATGGAAATTCCTGGTTCCACCCCGGAATAATGAACTGGTCCAGGTTTCATTTGAAATCCAGCTCTGAGGAGCTGACTTACCTATCTGGTTTGCAAGAATCCCGCTGCCATCACCTGACCCGAGAGCATCCCCTCATAGCAAAGCTCTCCTCCAACTGGAACGCATCCACGCAACACAGTCCCCATCCCCTCTATGTGGGGGGGCACCAACGTTTCGCTGTCAACCTCCAGTTTACCAACCTTCTCCAAGTTCAGAAAGCTCCTTCTTTCTGTGTCTTGAAGATCAAGGTATTTTAGCAATTCACTAGCTAGCTGTGTTTGCCTGAAGAGACCCTCCCACTGCTCTTTTATCCTCTGAAGGCAGGCCAATTTTCAACTACAGCCTGACGGTTGCCTGGGTTAACCTCTGCCTTGTTTCATGAGGCTTAGAAACCCCAATACACCCTTCAAATAGCGTGTCTGATCACACTCCTCTGGCAGATAAGCAGAAAATTAGAATGAGCTTCTCCAGGTAAGTGCCAGCGTGAAGCTACTGTCATCTTCCAGGGGGGAATGCCGGGCAGGCAGGTGGGGAGGCAGGCAGGCAGGTTAGGAGATCAGTTATGATGGGGACACAGAAAAGGCAGCTCTGTAACAGCACAATAACAACTGTTTCAATGCATCTGCAAGGCAAGGCTGTGGCGTTGCATAAACGCAGCATTTCCTCTACAGGGACTTGGAGACAAGCATCTTGACAGCACTTTTTAGCCCTTAAATACTGTATGTAAGACGTTTAGGTGGCTGTTCAAAATGAAGACACCCCTACCTTGTTCTGTGTAGCTTATATTCAAGTATTCTAGATTTCAATCTTCATGTTTCAATTCAAGGCCTTTTGTCCTGTAGGCTGTCCTATTATTTTAGGATCTTTTTCCATCATGCTGGTAGCCTCTTCCTCTTCTCTCATCAACAGTTACCACATGCCGAAGCCCTATATAATAACACAGGCAATAAAACATGATTTACTTCAACCTATTTTTTAGTTTCCATCCTTCATGTTTGTCGAGGTCCAAATGCAAACTTCACTGCACAGGAAAATTCGGGTCTCGCAGTTGGTCCAGACTGCAGTCAACAGCTAAATTGTCCTTTGAGTGAGGGGTGGTAATCCAGAGCAGCCCTCGGGGCTCCTCTAACTGACTGTGGGAATCTAACCAGTCCTCTGGACACCCGGCGTTCCTGGGGCACAAGTTATCCTTCCTAAACCTGGATGTGTCCAAAATGAGTGGAATTAAAAAAAAAAACAAAAAAMCAAACCCTAAACTTTTACCTCAGTGTTTTAAGTGATTTCTTTTTTTAATTAGAAAAACACAGGAGTTCAGAATTCACCACCAAATCCCCACTCCTTAGGACTCCATTCTCTCCTATGCCTTTCACCTCTTTCCTCCAAATCCTAAACATACATTTAACCATCTCCCGCTGAGGTCAACGGGATTTAGGCAGATTCGCGCCCCCGCAGCACGCAGAAACCCAGCTCCTCTGCACTGACAGCACCTCAGCTGCCCAGATTCGCTCCACAGCCCGGCCTGTGCAAGAAATTGTTTCAAGGTGTGCAAAGCATTTGCTGCCTGCTGCTGTCGGCAAACTAAAACCATCAAGGAGCTGTTGCCAGGGGAAGAAAAAACTAAAATCCCCCCGGGGGGAAAAGGAACACACAGGAAGAGAAGAGGGGTCCCCTCTCTGACTCAGCTCTCATTTAGAAATAAGCCAAGCTTGGCGTAGGGTTTGGCCAAGCCTGCTCATCCCCCTGTGTGCACCCGTGCGTCCGGGTACGTGGATGGTTTTCACACGCTGAGGGTTTTCCTTGCCATTTTGAGCCTTCGGTGTGGGACCTCGCAAAGGTCTTTTAAAAGCAGTAGCTCTTATTCTACTTCCCAGCGACTAGTTGCCCGATGGCATGTCAGGAGAGGGCACCCAAAATCCCTCACCATTCAGAAACATGGGTGCCTGCGCAGCAGCACAGCCCTCCTGCAGACACCTGCATGTCTGGGGGAAGAGGCGGAGGTGTGCCCCTTATTCCCAACTTGAAACGCACTGAAGTACTTTCTCACCCACATTGATTTGTTGATATCCATTTATGGTGCAAGAAATTGGACTACAGACCTTGAGGCAAGAATGCTAAAATCCATAAACCCCCCCATGCAGCCAAATCTGTCTGGAGCGCACTGCAACAGATTTGAAAGGGAGGGAAGCCAGGCAGRGGTGGCGAGTTGTGAGATGGAGAGCAAAAGCCAGGGGACAGGCCCGGAGCCTGATAGTCCTTCCCCCGAGCCCAAGTCTTAAATTTTCTGTCGCACATACTGCTTCCCCAGAACAGTTTTCTCTGGTTAACGCAGCAGGTATACCCATGCTCTCACATTATAGTAACAGGAATCAAATCAGAATCCAAATTTAAGAGCTTTAAAAGCTAAAGCAATAAAATTGCTAGATACACAATCCTGTTTTTCTTCATTCAYTTTTGGGGTCATGCATACATGAAACTTCCTCTTCTATAACTTCTTTCACGGTCTCCAACAGAGACCTCCTCCAGACAACCTCAGTGGTAAGAAAACAATGTTGTCCTTGCTGAATGACAGCACCAATTTTTGTCACTCCCTGGAGCAGATGCATAAAACAGGCACTTTGTCTCTTAATTCATCTTTTCTTCCATTACTCTCTGAAAACACATTGCACTTTCCAAAGAATGGGACAGAGTATCAAGAAGGGATATTCCTTAACAGAAGATTTTACAATTCACTTCGGTATTCCATGGATAACAAATGATAGTCCTTCTTATCCATCTTATTTCACAGACTTTCTCAAACTATTTCAACAGAGGTTTTGCCCCAGAATAACTGTTAGATCCAAACCTCAGTTTTATGCGACAAAGCTCACAGAAAAAAATGACGTTAAGTTTACAGCTGCTTTAYACACTAGGCATATTTTCCAGCTAAGTTCTAGTTCATCCAATAATGCAATGCTTTTTGTTTCAAAGCAAGTTCTACTACTACTACTCAAAAAATGTTCCCCAATGTCACAGAGAGAGTGTGTTTTTCAAATATTAATTCACAGCATTTATTTTAAGGGCATGTTTATAGAGGTTGGAAGGAAGTTCAGATAAAGTTGCTGCATTGTGGCAATATATGAAATGAATTGTTTTAATAGGGAAGAAGTTTAAGATAATCCCTCAGCTCTGTTTCCTTTACTGGTGAAACCCCTTTGGTCACATCTGTGAGAGCAATACTGGCCACTTTTGTTTATTTTTCTTTAGTTGAAATTTTTTAACCCTGAAAGTAAAGTTGAAAATTAAGAAGCTAGTCCAAGGGGCATCATGCTACACCAGCATGTGTCCTTTTCCAATTGCAGACACCTCAGTAAGCAAGTGAAGTGATGATTTTTGCCTTTCTCCCTGAATTTCTGTGTTCCATTTGCTGTAGCCACCACCTGCAAAGAGCAGCTTGGCATCGCCATGTGCCAACTCCAGATGTGCTAGGGAGCTGCATAAAAAGAGGATCTAACTGTAGCTACCTGGAAAAATTGTAAAGCTGGTGGAAACAGGACAGGCTCTGACAAGAAGAGGGGAACTCCTCAGAGGTGTCTTATTGTCAGGCAGAAAACTAGACGTGAAGAAATTATACAGCACAAATACAATACTGCCTTCTTAAACCATAACATAAAGCTTAGGATTTTGGTGGTGAAGTCTGAGTGGAGATCTGAAATCCAGAGGCTGCTCTCAACCAACATTTCTGTAGTCCTATGGTCTTACACAGATAAGAAAAGATTTCCCATCCCTGGCTGACGGCCAAAGTTGTCCTTCTCCTCTGGTTTCTTTTTTTCCAGCAGAGAGGGCTAGGCAATTAGATATATAGGTACTTATGAATTTTTTCAAATACTTGAAGTTGAAAATATGAGRGGGACTAGCCAGGCAAAACCAAGTCTCTACTGCTCCCTTATCTAACAGACCAGACACCAGTGACTTCTTCCAGCAATGTTGGGTATGTTTGTCTAGATCTTACCTCTCTCAGGTCCAGGACAGAGGCCTGGATCAAAGGTCCCCGTGTCCCACACAAGTGCTCTACAGAGCAGGGCTGATGAGTCCGAGGGCAAGGCTTGCTAATGCAGCCGCACTGTGTCTGGGGTCTGAGGCAGCGCTTGGCTTTGCCAGGTAGCTACGTCAGCAGGCTTGGAGCTCACCCAGGTGCCTCTAGGTCAATGCTTGGGGYAGACATGTCACCAATATGCCCTACATCCACCTCTACAGAAAGGCTCTGGCAACATGTGCACATTTGTCCTACCGCTGGGCAGGTACAACGRGTCACCCTCCGATTTGTGAGAGATCCCTGCCTAGCCTAAGGACTTCCACGAGGCACTTGGGTCATGTATGGGCCAAAACCTTTCCTCAGAGACTGTTTCTTATCTCAGACATAGCAAAACACTATTAGCTCAGCTGCAGGTAAACAAACCTGACCGGAAGGCTTTCTGCCAGTTTGCCTGTACCCGGCAGCCTCTGCCAGACCACTCACAATGACACCCATCAATCACAAAGCGTACAAGTCATGATGCACTTGAGCATAACAGAGGCGTTACAACACGGATTTAGTTACGTCCATCAGACTCTCAAGGAACCCTTGCAGACTTCAATGGACTCTTAAAGATTTACAGTAATGCTAAGCAACAAACAAAAGAACCACAGCTCCATTTCCCAATATCAAAGGGAGAACTTGCCAAGASCACAGGAGCAAGCCACGCCGACTGTGAGGAAACAAGCCCGTTTCTGCATTGCCTGTAAATCAGGGGACTTYTACTGAGGTGCCTAACTTTGATCATTCATGAATGAAAATGCTTGCTAGTAGCTTCTTTTTATGCTGCTTCGGGAAATCCTGCACATTTGAAAATTTGGTGAGCTGGCCTGACTAATACATTTATGAAAGTTGACATTTAGTTCACGGTTACTGCTCAGATATAACGCAAGTTATTTTTCTCAAGACTACAGTCATGTCCAGTTCTGCAATTTAATTTATTTTAATGTAAATCAAAAATATTTTGGTGTTAAGGTAGGTGAGAGAATCAGATGCACTCCTTTGCCGCACAAAAGGCCAGTTTATGTCCCCAATCCTGAAAGTGGCTGTTCTGCGGTGCCTGTCCTCAAAATACCTAAGTGCGAAAGAAGACACCTCAATTGCACTAGCCTGCACAAAAAGGCAGCTGTCAGGGACGTACAGTATCTGTGCTGCAYTGGTTCATTCCTTAGCACCTTTTTAGTGCGTTTCTGAGAGCGCTATAGAAACAAAACAAGGCAGACAGACTTTCCATACCAGCGGACACTTTTGCAAAAGTACAACTTCTACAACTCATTTAAATTATCTGAGTGGTAGGCGGGGGGAGCACCTTAATAATTTGCTTTTCTCTTTTATTATTGAAATAAAATTTCTAAAATATCTGAGGGTGTTGGAAGAGAGGTCACCCTTATTGCATTCCTTTGCAGGCGGCATTGCTTTTGCAGGGACACCTGTCTGCACGAAACTCTGTAAACGCTTTTTAACAGGTCCCCAGGTAGCAGAARGAACACAGCTGCTAAAGAGCGTTAATGGCAGGACAGCTGCTTGGCTGACAGAATTGGAACCAGCATGGTGCATGTGCTGGGACCGTAAACAGGAATGAATTTTCCTAAAAGCTTTATAAGTAAAAATGTTTATTTTTGGAATATTAGCAAAATAAAAGGAGTTACAATGTTCCTTTAATTTTAAGTCAAAACATAACGACATGCAGCTTTTAAGAAGGTTTATTTTATAGCAAAATCTCAAATTGAAACAAGGTGGCTTAGAAACAACTTCAGAAATACCAGAGATTTCTTCTAGAGGTATATATAAGACACACTTGGGCATTTTTTTGCCCTTAATGTGTAGTAAAATTGGTCATGAAATCCTTCTTTCCATAAACCACACATCAGGTATGGGGGAACACTTTTCTGGCTGCCAAGCCTGCCATTGATGGCAAATGCTTGGTGTGTGGTGTGTGAAGGTATTACAAGGTACGTGGAACAGGTTATTCACATGCTAAAAAGATGAAATAGAGAACTTATGTTTCAAGGACAGGCACCGAAATGAAGACACCTGATTCCTCGCCTTCACTCAGCCACAGCCTTCCTCTCTCAGTCAGAACAAGTCATTTAGTGCCAGTAAAGTACCCTCTTTTGGTGGATACAACCCCAGCATAGACTCAGAACTGGAATTTTGAACCCAGCTGAACACCAGCATCAGAGTGGGTGCAAACAACTGACATCCCTTTGGGACTTCATRGACCTTTTGCTCACATCAATGTTGCCTCCTGTGCTTTAGCTTTCTCACCTGTAGAATGGAGATAGCACTGTTTACAAAGTTGACATAACCTGCTGCTGCAGTGATTCAACCARGAGCATTTAGAAAGTCTTTAAGGTACTTTGAAGGAAGCCAGAGCATAATTTGTGTTGGTAAAGAACCATACTCCTTTTGGAAAGTTCACCTCAGGATAGCAGAACTCAAACCCCTTGCTACTCCCCTCGCAGCACTTGCAGCGCAGCGCTCCAGCCTGGGTGATGTGAGCGGTACTTGCCTTGTCCTCTTGAAATGCCATCGCTAGCTTTTTAGGATCGACAGAGACCTTTTAAAATCTATCCAGATTTCATCATGTTTCTTAAAGTCTCTCAGAGGCATTTTCCGCCACCCCTACTTCACCACCACGAAACAACCGGTGTGCCGCATCAAGGGATGAAAACAGCGGGCTTATTACCTGTACGTAGCTCTTCACAGCTTCTCATCCTGCGCCTGAAGCTGGGCTCGGTTTAAAGTTATTAATTGCCTTTTTCACAGCTGGCACCAGCAGCCTCGCATGTTGACTGAAAATGTGATGTGATAATTAGGCAGGGTGAGGAATCTTTGTTAAGTTTTGTTCTTTGGCAGCATTTTGCCTTTGATCTTCTCCGCTCTCCTTTCCAGGAGAGTTACAGCGTTCCAGCAGGAGCTGAGGGTGGGCCTTTCATCAACCTGGGGGGAAAGCTTCGTCCTGTGCCCCACGGCACTCTGCTCTCAGACTTAAACTTCCCATTCAGGTGACTGCTATGTGCTGAGCGCCTGTGAGGTGCCTATAGACAGAAAAGCACGTATGGTGTATCTTTCACCAAAACACAGATCAAATCAGCACATTAAAAGAGAAGCAGGAGCAGAGTTCAGTAACAAAATAAACAAATAAGCAGGCTTTTAATAATGCCTTTTCTACATTAACTTGATCGAAACCTCGTATTTTGCTCTGCAGGTTAGGGAGGCTGGTGGCACAATAAACATAACAACCTACAGAAACCTAAGGCCATTTCTCACTTGTGCTCCAAAGCTGCCCATATTCCAGAGTCATGCAGGCAGTTAACTTACTCATTCTGCTGATTTTTATTGGCAAATTACAAACCACTTAACAGATGGTGTAGAAATAGTTATGTAAACTAAGGAATAAGTCCTAAAGCATTTATACTTTTATGAATGAATAGTTTTCCCAAAATGTTCGTTCTTGGGCTTTTGTCACTGATCACTTCTTCCAGATCTGGCCTTTCTATTTGTCACACCCTATCCCTCTCCAGACCTGGCCAGCATGAAAAGCAGAGACAGCGGGCAGGTCTGAATGTTATGAATTGTGTCCCTGCCATATTGTTCACTACACTGGGCTTTTAGCAACACAGCAACGCAAGTCAAAGAAAAGTATCTGCCCCAGGAGGCCTAATTGGTGGGAGTTTTGCAATATGAGTAAATGAATGAGAGAAGACTTTGTGTAGCAATTYGCTTTTTCCACCCTGTGAGGGAAACAGAGCTTTATGTTGATTAGGAAATAAAACATAAAGATATGATTGCCTGTTACATTGGGATGTGAGTTGAACTAAGTCCCAGAGCTGTTTTGGTACTAGGAATTAGGCATGGATAAGATGCCTGCAAGATAGGTATGTAACTATGCACATGACAATGACTTTAATGTCCAAGTGTACGTATGTGAAGAAATGAACAACTGTACGATGTGTCATACATAAATAGTAACTCTTTAAAGCTGCTTTCCCCAAGACATTATCCTCACAATCTCTGGTCCTTCCAAACTGGGGAGACTATGAGTATGACAGCCTGTTAGCAGGTTTTGCTTACTGCTATGGCTGTTTTAATTGTGGTAATCAACAGAGCTCGCGCACATCTTCAGTTTCGTCTGGGAAAATGTGCAAAAATTCCAGTAGGAGATTTCACGTGACTGCTCAGAGGCTGACGCTGGTACAGGAGCAGATATCTGGCTGCTCCATCTCTTATCTGATGGCTAGCATGTTGCTGCTCTTACCCCAGAGGTAGTTCAAAAGAGTAATCTCCTTTAGGGGTATTAGACCTCCCTTTCACACGCAACAGGCTGAGCCGTGGCACTTTTTGCTCTCTCATACCAGTCTGCCTTCCCCCACTTCCCACTTCCAYGCTGCGCTCCTGGCCGCAGCCGACCAAGGCTGAAATTCAGGAGCAGGGATGCAAAGCAACAACTCACAGATTGTTGTTGAACAGCCACAGCAAGAGAAGTACACAGGTGGGAAAGGGGCAAAGAAAATCCCTTTCTTCTCCTCAGTGCCTAACGATGATGCAGGATACACAATTTACAGGGTGTTTTTTTTGTGGATTGGATCAAAGAGGTAGCCCAGTCCCAAGATGCAAAGGCGGCAACACAGTGCTGTGTCACATAAATACTGGACTGTCCATGGACTGTAACAAGTCAGTCCTTCCTGTTCTTTCGTGGGTTAAGCTTCTGCAGAAATTTTTAAAATTGACATATACCCTAAGGATGCTTCTTACAGTGTCCCAAACACAGGCAGGAAGCTGTCACGGGAGTGAGACAGGCAATAAACTGGGCTAGGTAAGACCCACCTCCACTCTATGGTGACCACATACATAGTTTCCCAATGAAGTTAAACATTATCCAAAAGCGTGCCTCAGTGGTAACTGAAATACCATACATCCTAGCTAACTGCACAGCTTTCTGGCTCACCACTGTGAGCTTTTTTTAATGACATCTCCAAATTACTTCTACTCCACAGATACCATCAACGGTTGGACTGACTTCYGTGCCTTCACTGAGTGGTGCTTAAATCATTCCTTTTGCTACTGGGGCTTTTGTCTTTATGCTTCGAGTTTTCCAGGAGGGTCTGTTTTGGCTTCTGTCAATCTCCTGTTATGGGCAGCCAGATGGAACCAGACACAGAATAAAGGGCTCATCTCTTCAGTGGCCTAATTTAAGCACCTCATGTTCACTGGACTTTGAGTGCTGTATGTATGAAAGAGATAAGGCAATGCGCTTGTGGGAAAATGGCACACCCAGAAGAAGCTCCACACCCACTGGAGCTGAATCTCTCTGAGATTATGCTGAACTGGAAAAGGTATTGAAAAATTGTTTGTTTTGAGTCTGAGAGCCCAGGTTTCAGGGAAAAAAAGTGACCAGAATATCTTCCTGTTTCTGACAACAGTGGGTTTCCGAAGCAATCGGTAGATTTTTACAGTCCTAAATTAATTCAGACAGAAAGAAGAAAAAGTGAAATCACGTTACAAAAATATGAAGCCTGCTATACTCCAGGGGGAAAATGAAATGTGAGAGATGACAGTTCTTGAACAGAGAATACAAATAGAAGAAAAAAAACACCAATAATTCATGTCTGCAACTGAACCCAGGCTGCAGAGTCTTACAGTGTTGGGAAGGGAAAAACTGGATACTGCGTGAGAGACTCATTTACGCCTGGAGCAAAGAACTCCAAGGCAGAACACTGGAGGACACATAAACAGACATTGACAATATACTCAGATTTACCCAAATAAGGGAATCCAGTGGACCTACCTGAGAAAATCAATAGATAACAAAAGATGGGGGGTAAAAGGCAGTAAGGCAATTTAAGTTGGAACCCAGCAAGAGATGGCCCCTGTAACTCATGACATTGTGCCAGCTAATGCTTACCATGATCATGCCCAACAAGTCTGGGCAGATGCAGCACTTCGTATGACAGTATTTCCTCAAGCTGCATTTGGGTTAATTTCAGGTCACAAGAGTTACATCAGAACATGCAAGGGTTTAGATTGCCTAGGTCTACAATAGGCATTAAGTTCAACAGAGGCGGCAATTTCTGACTATGGGAAAACCAGTGGAAGAACATGATTAGAGCCTTGGGAAAACTTTGGAAAAAACAACAGAGGTGCTGTGCTACAGCTAGATTGACAATAACAAGAAAAAGTCTGTGTGAGAAGGGAAAAGCATCTATGGGGAAAAAAGGCAACACAGCAAGGGATGCTTCAGTTGAGTTCTGCCCCTGACAGACAAAGGAGATGTACAAATATTGCTCAGAATAACAAAATACATACTGGGAAATCTGTGGCTCATTGGTCTAATGTAGCAGGGACAGTGTAAAAAGTCGGAGTACTGGAGAAATTAAAGATGTCCCAGAACTGCTTATATATCAGAAAGCATAACATTTAAATCATCCAAGGAAAGTATTAGCTCAGGTTCTGACAGAAAAAAAAGTCACAACTGACAAGTGATGGCTTGAGACATCAGAAGCTATAGCAGTGAAAGAGGATAGCTGTAATTTTAAGCCATAGATTGAAAAGGTTTGATATCTTTACTGATAGGGGTCTGTATTAGCTTCAAATTGACTGTAAACTCTTTACATCTTTGCCAGAAAGGGCCTGGCAAACATTTTGAAAAAAATGCATTTATATTTATTTTTTTCCCAGCTACCAAATATATGATCTGCAAGGCAAATTTAAGTGAGGCTGATGGGGCAGGCATATGCATTTGAGCCTTTGAGGGAAGTCTAGGATAACAAACTAAATTTGGTAGGAGCCAATCTAATTTTAAAAGCCTTGTCTAGATGAAATACGGACCATGAAATATGTTCTTGCTGGAACAACTGCTCAGGATGTGACCCCATGGAGAAAGTGTAACAGTCTGTAGTTTGTGTTACAGTTATTGGGTTGCTGGATTTTTAAGTACTTTCTCCATTGAAAAGAAATTATGGTACTGAGAACTGTGCCTTAAAGGCTTAAGCTACTCGGAGACTCTGGGGCTGGGTTGAGACTCTGAAGCTGTTGTCAGCATTAGGCATAGCCAGTTGGAAATGCGTACGGGAAAAAGTAGTTCTCTTATAAATGCCTTCAGAGCAGCAGGTGATCCCTAAGGCCGTGCTGCTCCCTCTGAAGCTGTGCTTGATTGTCCAACGTGCAACGTTCCCCACTAACTGCAGCAGCGTAAGCACTCCCCAGGACTTTATTAATCCACTTGCACTTAACATGTTCTAAATTTGCACTCACTATTGCAATCACAAATGAATGAAAACCTTGAATGTTAAGATTATTACTACTGTCCTGGGTCTGTATTTTCTGTCCTATACTCTGAAGACCAAAGTCTAGTGATGAGATGCTGCTGCTGTTCAGGATCTCACTACTGACCCACAGCATGTCCTTGAGCAAGTCCCTTCACTTTTGGTATGCTTCAGGTTCAACATCTGGAAAACGGACAAAATTCACCAAGCTCCACAGAGATGCCACGTGAAGCTACTAATATCTGTCAATGGCTTTGATTTTTCCAGGGGTGAAGTCCATTAAATGCAAAGAGTGGCTGACTACAATAAGTTTTGCATCAGGCTTTAGATAAAACCTGTATTACTACTGACTAAGTAGTGAAATTAAAGTTTTAAAGCAGCTCTCTAGTGTGTCACTATTCTAAATTGGTAAGCCTGTAGAGGAGCCACTTGCGAATTTCTTGATACAACTTTTCCAGTCAGAAAACACCCATTTGTCAAAAATAAATAAGTTTTTCTTTTTGCAGGAAACAATCACTTTAGATAAATTTCACAATTTGAAAAATATTAACAAAAAAGTTTCCAGAGCAACAAAATGTTTTGTTTGTATGTGTTTTGTTTGTTTGTATTTAAAAAAATACAGGTGCCAATTTCAGTTCAAAATTACTTTTGATTGAAAAATCTTCCTGGCTACCTGGTAGTTATAGTGAAAAAGTAAGTCCACAGTCCAAGGGAAAAATTTCCAACTGATTGCAATTGGGATGAAAGCCCCAATTTCAAAACCAAACTGTGGGACAGGAAAGCCGTTTCTTGTCCAGTTCTAGTCATGGTAACATCAAGCACCCTGCTGCATAAGCACAGAAGGAGCACTTTTGACTCTTAATCTGCGGTGGTCAGAAAGGGCAGGAATATTCACATAGGGAAACTGAAGATTTGTGTTGAGCACCTCTGGCATGGCACAGATAAGCCGGAGTAAGCGGTTATTTTCATAAAGTTAAAGAATCTGCTTGTGAGGTAAGGAAAAAAGAGGAAAGCGGAAAATTTAGAAGTCACGAACCCATAACTGCTTTCTGAATTGACTCCTTTTTTAAGAGTTTGAATGGGACAAAGGAAGGAAAGTTACATACTGCTGTGGGTAACAAAGCCAGCAGGAAATATGGCTTAGCGGTCAAAAGAACACACACGATAACGCTTACCCAAGTTCACAGAGAAGAACAATATTTATCTCCTCTTCCCACCACTATCAGAAAAATATAGGATCCAATAAAGAGTGTCTACATGACCAAAGTGCTCAGATAGAAGAGATTAGAAAAAGTAAGGCAGGAAATAAAAGGAGCAGAGGCAGAGGAGTGTGGTACCATGATACAAGAAGAGAACAAAGCGAACTTGAGATGAAAAAGAAAGGGAGATCTACCTTGTGACGGTCAAATAGAGGGGGGTACAAGCCTCAACATCAAAACCCATGTTTCAGACACCTACACTGAACTACAGGCTCCGCTCAGCGGTTACAGAGGCAGAGATTAGGCTATACGCTTGGTATTTGAGGGCAGCAGCTCTGAGCCCTGGATTCACCAAGAAGATGCTCTCCTGTGTCGCTCTTCTAAGGTACTTCTGTGCTTCCAAATTCTGGTGTACTCTTAGATATGACTTTAGATGAGCCATAACTCTCGTTACATGGAAAATATAATGCAGTTGGAGATTTCAAACAGCTCAAACTTTAAAAATATTTAGGGGCCAGGATCTGGTTTGGACCCATGTATATTAAATAAAGATGAACCATGGGTTGCAGTGGAGGAGTGGCCTACTTGAGTCTTCATTCATATCAGATTGTCTGAAACCCCCATTACTCTTTTTCAAATAAAAAAATCTGCTTATCATATTCCTATTGTGTCAATTACTGTAGCTTTGCAATTAGGTTTCAGTGTCTTTCTCTTCTAAAATTATTATTCCTGCAATTTCTGGCTTTGAGTGGATGAAGAAATGTTGAAATAGCATGAAAAAGTACTTCTTTCAAAATGTCTCCAACCCAGCCAAAAGCTGTCTGTATGAGAAATCTTGCAAGAAAATCTGTTCTCATCTTATTTCCAGCTGGGCTACATCCAGTTCCAAAAGTACTTGCTGATGGAGTGAGAAAAGTGACTGGTTATGGACATTTGTTTGATTTGAGCCTCTGAATTTTGGTTTGCGAATACAACCAACACTAGAAACACCAGAGAGATGCGTTAAGAAGCCACACTGAGGAGAAAGGAGAGGTGAATTGAGATAGCCTCCTCTCCTGAGGAAAGGCCATCCACTCTCACCGGTCCTGCTGTTGCTGCCATTACTGCTTCACAGATGCTTCCCTGCACTTCCCAGCCTTGCTCTTCCCTCACCTCCGTTCTTCTCTTGGCTACCAAAGGCAACAGCTCATAACCCCAGACTGCCCTAACAGCTTTCTAAGTGTTTCACACACCTTTCTCTTTTCTTCCTGTTTTGAAAGAACTATCTGCTAGCGCAGATCTCCTCTATATTCCTCAAAATGCTCTAAAGCTCTCCTCTGTCATCACATCTAGAAAAGCCTGAGAAGAGGCTCCCAGGGTGCCGATGCACAGCCTAATGTACAGATCAGTAYAGTCGTAGCATTTTCCCATGTTCCCTCATCTCTTGGTGAGCACTTATTTGGCAAGCCTGAAGGAGGCTGTGTTTTCTTTCTCTGTTTATACAACACTGAGGTTCTTATCTGTGGCTAGGACTCCTTGATCCTATCATCACACAAATAACAACAGGTAATGATCTAAAAGAAAAGCCAAGCAAAACATAAGGCTTAGTTGTTTGAATTGCTTTCACACAGTGTTGAAAAAGTCATTATTTGATAGTAGCAGAAGTGACTGAATCATGTTATTTAAAAAAAAAAAAATCGCTGTGTTGTTCCAGGGTTTTTGACAACAATCATTGTCAGTTCTAATTCTCCAAACAGGCAAAAATCTGGGTGGAAATCCTGGCTCCACTGAAGCCAAGTGCCAGATTTCCATTGGCCTCAATGGGCCTGGAATTCACCCGGTCACAACCTAGAGGAAGAATATTTGTAGTAGCAAACCAAATAAATATATCTGTGTTTTTCTATGAAAAATCAATTTGAGACCCTTTTTTCCTGGCAAGAGTTACTCACAGTGATATAATGAGAGATACGGCAGTACTTGGAACAGGAAATGACTGCAGACACATTGTCAGGGTAGTGCTATGCTATGCCAATGGCTGAAGCAGAGAAAACTCCTAAGAACTTGCTAAAATGCTCCAGGAAATGAAATAAAACAAAATAAAAAACAAACCCAGAAATAAAATGGAGTGCACAATGAAAATACCACAGTTGAAATTTCTGTGAGGTTGAGAGGAAACAAAGAGATAGCAAACTGTATTGAAAGAAATAGTATTGCATGTTGGTTGCYGATAAGGCACCAGATGTTGCCCTTTGCAAGAGAGAGAAAGCATCTTGAAAGAGATTTTCAAGAACTAGAGTAGCAAGCAGAGTACCTTAGGGAACAACAACCCTCCGAAATATCTCGAGATGGAAATTGCGTGTGGGGTGGAACAGCTTTGTTAGACATCCAAAGAATGATTTGCCTATTCTATGGAATTAATATTAGCTGAAGCGTATGCATGTGTACTCTACAGATCACATGAAACAGAAAAGGACTCTTTCATGGATTATTAATTACACGTGTGCTGTCTAAACAGGGGCAACCAATCCTTAAAGGCTAGGACGCCTATGCCAGATATACTAGAAGCAGAACATCACTGTGAATCAAAGGACATAAAAGATGTTCTTTACATCAGATATCAATGATACTTTCAGATATTTAATAATTTTGCTTAAAGGAACAATTACTCATTACATTAAGTCAGAGCATTATACTGCAGTGGGTGCAGTTAATCAGCAAAGTGAGAAATAGCCCAGAAACATGAAAAGTCTGTGTACAAAACCAGTGACTTGGTGCCTGAATGTGACTAGAGGGACACTGCTTGGATACATCTGCAACAGACACACCAGTTCAGTATTTCTGGGGAGGCGACTGATCACTTTCCTGCTCGCTGATCATTTCATCAAAACATTTCTCTCACTCTTTTTTTTTTTTTTTTTAAATTAGAAGATTAATATGTTTTTCCCGCTGAAAACACAAACTTTTTGCAGCAGTTCTGGCACCATACAGAAAAAAATATTTCAGGTGAATAATTTTATAGTTACATGTGAGAGAATTACTACTGGAATACCAACTTCCAAAGGAACTGGTGAATTCCCATGGTGATTTAAAGTCATTACTGGAACACGAGACACATTTTTGGAACCTGAGCTACAGCAATGTATAGTTTATATCGTATAATAGGGGATATTTTACACAGCATAAGAACATCCTCAGAATCAAGTGTTTCATCAAAAGTGTAACTGGCAAAGCTCCAAATTGCATCAAAACTGATGATCGTTCATGTCGTATCAGTCACATTCTGCTTGTAACATGCTTCCTCACTGCAGCGCGTGTTGCACAACTCAAAATTCCAACATACTGTATAATTAATTTTCATTTTTTAATATTTCCTTACTACTTCTGGATAAAGTACTCCTAAATAGTTTCTGTATATATGCTTCTAAATTTTAAGATAATTTTTTTGTGCTTTTGATGTGTATTTGATATGAACACTCTAGCAGAGGGTTTTTGCTGGCAGAAACTGGATGTCTGGGCACAGAGTCAACGGACAGAGGTCTGTTATAAGTGCACACAGACCAGGCCTGTGAGGGAAGCAAGCAGCACACACATGCACTCCGCTCACCCACAACAGTCCACAACATCAGCCCAAAATGGACTTGAAGGGCGAATGGACGTGCCACGTATACAGACCAGAAGAATATCTTTTTTAGCCAAACTGCAATCTTTTCACTGAAGTTTTGCTCCATTTCTTAAGCTGTGGCTCATACACTTAGGTCTTCACAGCTGTTTGAACTCTGTAAGATGCAAGTTTTTTTGTTATCTGAACAGTGACTTTTATTTTCTTTAGCTTTTGAATTATATTTTGATATAAGAATACTTTTTCTTCAAAATATTTCATAATAATACAGAAGAGTTCGTGAAAGTGGGTCACTTCTGACTCACAGATCCAGGACAATAGCTGCAATACACTATTGTGGTATGAGACCTTGTATTTGTCTCCTTTCTTATTCATGTGAACTCTCCCCTGCAGCTCCCCTTCACAGTTCCCAGCTCTCCAAATTGTATAAGAAGATGGCTAGACCTTCCAAGAGTGTACATACATAACTTCCACACTATAGATGGATGTGCATTGCCCATTTTATCCCAGTTCTTTATACTTCAAATATTTCTAATTTTATTTTCCAACTATTCTTTTTTTTTCTCCTCTCCTTAACCAGACTAAAGGAAAAGAAAAAAAAAGTTGACATTTTTTATTTTAATATTAGGAAAAATAATTTTAAAATTAAATAGAAGAATTAAATAAGAGCTTGTGGAAACCATTTCCGTTTCCTCCTTCCTTGCAGTCCTTTTTATCTTCAGACCACAGTTTTTCTTGATTCAGACCAGTGTTATATGACAAGCTTAGCTGACATCCTGGTAGCAACAAGGGTTGTGAAGAGGTACAACCAATGACAAAGATAACTGTGCTATCGCCTTTTTGATACAGAGGCAGCTTTATTGGCAAACTGGTGGTTTTGCCTTCTTTTAATTTATGAAAGGAAACAGGAGCAAGAATAAATGTTACAAATAAAAATGCCACTTTGCTACTATGTGCTGTAGTCATATCAGAAGGAAAAGTTCCTCTGGCAATGAATTTTCCAGGGTTACTTCACACCAGTCAAGGCAGGAAGATGACCTTAGACAGCAAATGTAATTTCTTTTTATTAAATGCACCAGTTGCTCATTTCCTACGTAAAAATTTAATGCTATACATCAGCTATAGTGCTTACAGTAGGAGGAGGGCTGTAATCAAGAATTAGTACCACATCCAGAAATTTTAAGCACGTGCTTCCATCTTCTAGGTTACTATTCCACAACGCATGGAATGGGTGGTTACTTTATCATCTAAAGCAATAAAGCTGAACTGAGCTCTCACAGCAATGATCTGCATTATATTCATTGAGCATGCAGCACCAGCAGAGCTCTTATTAAAATGAAGACAGACAGAAGAATACGTYCAAGCTGCAAGATCAAACCAACAGAGGCAGAAGTGAGCTAATTCCATGACAATAAACCCCATGATATTGATGTATTTTAGCACTTTCTGCGTTTGGTGTAAAACTGGCAGAGGGCACRGGGAAGTTATCTGAGGAATCATGCCAGATACATGGTAGAAACAGGATATATGTCAAAAGAGCTTTGTTGGAGCAAATAATGCACATTGTGCAAGTGTGTAAAGGCAGATGTGACTCTGCAGGTCTATAAAACACAACAAAGGAGCCCACAATAGTGGGTACAGCGATTAGAAACCAGATGTCTCACAGACAAGAGCCTTTGTTTTAGTTGAAGGAAAGAGAAGTATGAAAGTATTTTCAGTTTGAAGGGCCCGAGTACACAATATCATGGACACTCAGCTACAGAAATAAACTATTTCAGTGAGCAGAATAGAGGGGGAAAACATAAATGAAGTGTGAGCTAACAGGGAATAGCTGAATTCAAAAAACACACAGCCTAAAAAAACCATAGTAGTCTAACATAGGAAGAGACATTGTGTTCAAAGCTGTTTCTGTTCCTTTCTCCTTCACTATTTGCTTAGATATTTTACACTCAGTTTAGACATTTTCTTTTCCTCTATTATTCCTTAGGGAGCAATGAAAGCATATCCCTGGCAATCAAGTTTTTTGCAGGATAAATAGATGAGTAAAGCTGTTTCCTTAGGCAATCCTAACTACCCTTTGCGTGGGCTTTCTCAGATACTGTTCATAAGAAATTGTATTTACAACAGAGGCAAATTCCCAACTGACAAGAAAATAAAGATCCTAAAGATCCTCTTATGTTATCAGTCCTTATGCTGAAATCCCCCAGCCCTACGTACACCATCAAAACTTTCATGATCATCATGCTAACTATTTTAATTTACATACTGGCTATTTAAGTGTACGTATCAGTGAAAGAGAAGAAAGTTGTAAAGCACAGCGAATCAGAACCCCTTCCACAGGGCAAGAGCAGCATCAGAGTAGGTCTAGCGAAGTCTGACCATGTATGAAGTCTGTGTTACAAAGTGTAAAAGAAATCATTTTAAACTAACACACCATTCTTGAACTGAGCTCAGTAAATGTGTTAAAAATATACCCAGCAGTTTTCTCATAGGGCCTCTGTAAATTCAAAATGGTGAGTCATTTTCAACAGTGACCATGCTGTGATTGCGTGCAAAGAATACAACAACATAATGCATGAGTACATGAATCTATAATGTACGAGATAATGAAAAAAAACAGAGGAGTGCTGACCAAACAGTGTTTTGAGAAYATTTTTTGATATCAGATACAATAATGATAGGCAAGTTAACAATATATGAAGAGAAAATAGTTCATGTCTTAGAAGCATCAATATTTTATTAAGCTATAGATTAGATAACWGCTTGTTCTCAACTAGTTTGTTAGCAAAACCTGGTTTGCCCCAGTATCACCACCTGCAAACCATAGAAGAGGGTGCATGAAGACTTTGTAAAGAATGTGGTTACCCAAATATTCTATTGCTCCACTCCAAGCAATACTTGTCCCGGCCTTTCTTTTTTTTTTTAAGATTGATAAAAATGCCACACAGCAATGTGGCTATGCTAGTGCTTTTAAAGGAGATGGAAGTCCCTTGTGCAGCCTTTTTTTGTGGAATATCTTTGAGTTTAGGAGACAAGATCACCTAGCAACACATTCCAATTTCTAATCAGATTCAAGGTCATTTCTTACCTGTAMAATGCAGAGAAGATAAAAGAGACTAAAAGGGGAAGTAGAAATACAAGAGAAGACCTCTTGTTGAATGGGAGTCCTCTAGCTAGCACAAATCAATGCCTAAGTCCCAACTACAGCTGTTATTATTTTTCATAGGCACAATAGAAATTCACCTCATCCATAGACATGAAGAGAGAGAGAGAGCAGATGCTCATTTTCTAAATAAGAGGGGGAAAGTAGCCCAAACCCCTCRCTTTTCCCCTCATTCTACAGACTACAGAGCTACAAATGTCCCTCTGTCATCCTGTCAATACTGCTGTCGGTATGTACACAAACACATCTGTCTTCTTTATTTATTCAGTCATCAAAATTCCAAGTCTGCAAGCTAGTCATAATTATGCCTTCCAAAGAGGAAGGCACCTGCCATTTACTCTACCTTTTTCAATTACATCTAATTGAAGACTTGAGCTCAAATAGAGGAAGGGAGACAAGAGTTCTTCAAACTGTCTAAACACTTTCTGTTGAATAGAAAAAGAGAGGTTTCCTACCACAGCTCAAAATAAGCCCTCCAACATGACTGGCRTAATAAAGAACTCTTTATTTCCTTCCTCTAAACACCCTACACCATGAGGATGCTTTTTACACAGATGATGGCTCACAGCCAGAAGAAAAGCCCCCCTCACCCTTATTCCCCCCTGTCACTGCTGAAGCTAAGCTATGACTACATTTCTTGAGTATGAGAACTTGTCCTGGGTACTCCAGTAACTTCCTCCTTTCAAGAGCACCCAGATGATGGAGGGCAGCATATCAGAAATAGCAAAAAAAACAGTTCTCAAGAAACAAAGTTTACCTGTGATCATACAGATGAGATGACTGATAGTAGATTATCCTCTCTGAGTACAGCTCTTTACTCCTTGGCAGCAGTAACCTGATAGGCACTGAGCTAGAGTAACCTTCTAGGAATTGAAGAAGCTGGGGAAAAACCCAGCTGGCTCCACTTGTATAAGGGATGTAATTAGGCCTATAAGAGAGCATGATTTCAGGCTGTGTGATCTGCATTAAGAATAAGTCCCTGAGAGCATTTTTGAGAAAGTACTTCTGGTACTTGTGTGAGTGCGTACATGTGTTGGGATTTTCCCTTTCCTCAGATGTTGCAGAAGTTGCCATCAAGAGATAGTAGGAGGGTATCATTTGGAGAGAAGATGGGAAGGGTCGAAGAAAGTAATCCTTGTACCAAGTGATGTGATGGGAGAAGTTGACCACAATTCATAGGCAAGAAACATCAGCTAATATATTGTTAGCAAATTAGATTAATTATGCTAAAAACAAAATAGCCAAATGGAAGATGTCTCTCATCTATTAAAGGGAGAACCAGTGGTAAGTTGTGTAACATATGCATAGGAAAAGCAGAGTAGTTAAAAATATAATGAACCTTCATTACATTAGTGATACATCTACAAAGATGCACCAGTATAATCCTTCAGTTCCTTTATAATCAAAGCTAAGATGGTATTTGTAATCTGAACAGAGGATTTTACTAGRCCAGCACTTCCTAGCCCCATTACTAGCTTCCCAAGTGCAGAGGGAARCTGCAGTGATTATAGGTCTAATTTTAAGATAATGGATTTAACCATTGAGAACTTTRTACATAAAAATCTAAGCTAGAGGAATGAAATGTAAATGCTATAATAGAGTTGACCTGGCTGTTTGACAGTCTAAAGGTTTTAATGCTTTTGAGTGAAAGCAAGCAAGAACTCAGCTATTTTTCACCATTTGTATTGTCAGCTGGARAACGCAAACTGTACCAAAGGCAGAAGAATGTGAGATTCCCTATTGCTACCTTTCGACCTATTTTACGCTTTCTATGGGGAAATGTGGGCTTATCATCAAACAGTTTAGCAAAGCCAAGGTGATTCTTCCAGATTTCCCCAGGCTGTTCCCTCAATGGTATTTGTGGAGAACRCAATGGCATGGGTGCTACCTCATTAGGGAACACGCTGCACTACCAACGCCAGCCTTTAACTAGCTAAGCTGTGTGCACCTGCTCCATTTATATCCTGTTTTGAGGGATGAGAAACTAGAGCAAAGAACAGCTCATTTTATTTCCTATCCAGATGCTATAGTAGAAGAGAGATCTGCCAGGCCACAAGAGCATAGTGGAAAAACAAGATATATTCTGTGGGTTGTAATAAATGTATACTTTTTATGCTATTATGTATCCTTTTCTGTAATCTATAAAGAGCGTGAGAAGAACTTGATTTGTCAGTYTGTATCACTGAACAGCTCTCCTTATGTTCATCTCTAAACTTTKTTGTAGCACTGCACATTGCTAATGCTTGTTTATTTTTCCTATTCTCTCCATTTTTCAATAGTATTTCCAATCAGTTCCTGAGCAGATGACACTGCCTCTCAGAGAAGAGGGTTCATATTCAACTCAGTTTGTTCATACATGGRTACATGTTGGCAGTGATGAGAGGTGACAGATCTTATGATATAAAACATGCAGAACTTTAAGTATGCAAAGAATCATGCTGAATTCCTTAGGTTTGCTTACATGCTTAACCAGAAGCAGTTGTGCTAATCTTCGCAAGACCAAGGTCTTGGTTTTTGTAAATAAAATAGTAGGACAAATTCATAGCCGAGATCGCTCCGATGGCCAAAAAATGCAAAATTGGTGACCTTAATGGAGTGACTTGAAAGATTCATTTGACTTCTTGACTTCCCTRTTCATTTATTCATTCATTCATGCAGAAATGCACCTGGGAAACTGTGATGTGATTTCACTAAATATGTGTCACAGTTTGTGTGCAGGTGTAAGGGGATATATGCACACAGTACGCATGCACATTATTCTTTCCTTTACTTTGGTAGCATCATCCTCCCTTCCTTTTGCAGCTTGTAAGCCTGACATTAACAATAAAGACACTTACTTCACTTCTCTTTCATTGACGTGAGCAGAAAGCCTTGATGTTTGGCAGCACAGATTAACCGTGTTCACAATGACCTCCGAGTTCAGAGAGAGGCTGAGAAACTATACTCAAGTCTTTCTTTCTCCACCAAAGGTCTGACCACTAATCCAGTTTAAGATCAGGGGCGGGGGGGAAGCAAAACCRAAACAAGCCAAGGTGTGCTTAGGTAGATAACAAGTGATCTAGGTGAGGAAACCAAGATAAAGTGGCACATCACTAGTGCACTGGCTGAAGAAATAAGAGATTACTGGCAGTAGGTTCAGGAGTCTGTAGATGTATTCCTCTCATGACACTGAAAACAGCTTTCAGAACTGTATGCACAAATGCACAGATACTATGCAAAGCAAATTCTTACGTTTGCAATGAGAAACACCAAGGGTAAATTACCTATTATGTCCATTAGAAGACCCTGTTTCATCCATGCACAGCAAATGTAGTGCCTAACAACACACACTGAGCAGTAATGAAAGCCAGAACTCTCTTTATACCTTTTGTATTAATATATTGAACATACTGCTACTTATTGAACCTTACCCTAAACTGGCGTTCACTGCTTCACTATTCCTTTTATTTCATAGTCACTGTTATTTCAATGTCCTTGTAGTTTCTTGTTCACGTGCTTCAGATAATTAGGATAATAAACAACATTTGGTTTGCCTTCTACACTGCTTGGCTTTTTCATTGCTTATTCCCAAGAGAGCTACCCTGTTCATTCTTTTTATACATATATGATTGATAGGTCCAATTTTCTTATTCAACATCACACAATTAACAGAGCTTTTTTAAAAGGCCCAACAGCCTTGCAGACTTTCTAAATGGAGACGCTGTGGGTAAGACTACATTTACTACAGTGCAAGCAGAATAAATAAAAGGTAGGCAGGGTAAATTGAACTTTAGCCTCCAAAGTGTGTTTTTACTCCGAGAACTGATCAACCCCCTTTCATACATACAAAAGGRGGAAAGGAAAGCGGGGTATGTTCATCAGTGCAACATGATGGGGCTTGGGAGCTGCGGGCTGCCCTTAAGCTCGGTGGGGTCTCCTGTCAAGGGCTGCCCTCGGAGGGAGCTGGGAGCCAGGGGCAGCTGCTTCTCCCGGCCGTGGGAGCCTGGTTTCACAGGCAGCCTGAACATGTCCCTTCCCATCAAAAATAACCTTGAGCAATTGAAACATCTAAAAGAAAGACGTGGCAGGGTAACCCCAGTGCAAGCACCATGCGAGACAGACAGAACTGCTCTGACRATGCCAAGCTGCATTGCCACCGAGCTCTGACAAGCAAGCACCAGTGGTACAGAGGTAGTTTGAGAAGTTACCTAATGTAGCTATGTCCAACTGTACAATGCTGCTTAAGAATACTAATGTGTTGGCTCTGTGCAGCATTGTACTATGTTGACATAACCTTAGTTTTCCCTTGCTAGATGGATTCTCCCTTCCCTTGCATCACCCCTTTAGCATGTCCTCACATTGCTTAAGATTTAATTTGCTTCCTGAGCATTTGTTTCAAGAGTTGCATGAAACAGGGCAACACAAACTTTCCCAAGCCAGTATTGACATTCCAAGTGTGGTGAAATGGTGCAATATGCAGGAGAAAAGACTGCAGATATTCACTGCAGCAAAAGGCAGGTTTGTTTTTTCTAGAAATTTTTCATTTGTTCTAGCAGGTGTGTCTGATACCTTTTGCATAATGATAAACCCACACACATTCTTCATGCAAATAGTGACCCAACAGTTGCTCTTAGTTGCTTCAAGTAGTAAGTGCATGTAACAACCTGCACTTACATATACACATATGTTTACAGAGCATTCACACAGTGCAAGGTAAACAGAGCCCATTGTGCCAAGGGAGGGACACAGAGAGCTGTTGGAACAGAGGTGCCGTACCATGGCCAACGCGGTCAGAATCGGCTAAAATTGTCAGAAAAGCTCTTCAGACATACTGGGAGACTCTGATAAATCTTAATTTTTCTTCTCCTGTCTGCAGCCAGATACTATTTTTCTCTCATGTGTGTTATTTGAAATGCCYCACCTGTCTCAACTACTCTTGTTCCACAAAGGGTTTAGGAGCAGTGTACAGGAGTGACTGCCGAGGCTCACCAATTGGGACCCTACCTTCCTACGAGCTGCGACCACTGCTTACTTGGGTACCTACATGTGCTCCATTACCTGCCTTGGAAACTCAGGCTTGGCCAGCAGGGAGCTTCTCTCATCCTATATTGCATCTTCTGCCAGCTTTCTCTTTCCTTAAATCTTCCAAGTGCTGTGCCTCAAAGGTCAACAGAGCATTTCTTATACCAGCCCTCAATGTTAATTAGGTCGGATTATTACTAAGAGCTTCTTTTTTCTTTTTAGTGATTTCACTTCACAACTGAGCCCAATCGTGATAGATTGCTGAACAGTTTCTTAATAGGAAAAAGAAATAAGAATATTTGTCAAAATGGTTGTTCTGGCAAACACATCTGTGAGCTAGCTTGTTGATGATTCTTCAAGCTGTTGTACTTAAAAAGAAAATAAAGCATTTCTGTGTGTGGCAATGTCCAAACACACCTAAATCTGCTTTATTAACACAGAATTACCACTCTAGGATGCAACCCTGCTACACTAACAGTATATTCATACAGTTAACATATGAGCCAGTAGGTCAAATCAGCACCCTTGTTTGATGTAGGACACTCACAACATTGCAGCACTGGTCTCTGAGCTGAGAGGTTGTGAATTACAACAGATGAGAGGCAGACATTTGCTTGCATCTCTGTCATACCTGCTGGTGTGGGCACTCTCGGGTGTCTACAAACTGTGTTTAGCAGTAAATAGTTTAACTTCACTCATTTGATCTTGCACTGAAATAGACTAAAGTGCTGACAGCACCCACCACTGAGCATTAACTGGAGCTGTAACCACCTGAGGACCAGATTCCTGATTTGCTTTTCAGACCTTGTGGCCCACCTGAGTGTTTTTAATGCTTTCAGGACAGTCAAACACATAGCTTTAAACCACGTAAGCTACCTACGGCAGCAGTTTAAATTTCCAGGTTTGACTTTGCACTGGAACATACTGGGAGTGCCCAGTCGGCAGAAAGGTGTTTGCAGAGGCTGGCACCCCTGCACAGAGACAGGGTGCCTGCACGAGCACCCAGCCCAGCAGCAACAGCCCTGGCCCTCCCTGCCTGTGCTCTGCTCCTGTGCTGCCGGGAGCCAGGGAGAATATGGGAAACAGGCTGCAGTATTTCAGGAGGCTGTGAATGGAAGSCAGGTATGTTCCCCACCAGGACTGGGATGTTGTCCCTTGGGAGTTTTACTTTGATTTCAGTGGGGTCAGGATTTCATCCCATAATATATTTATCGCTCTAAACCTGCAAAGCTGCACAGACATTGATAACCAAATGACTAATTGTGGTTCATGCAGAGAGTTCCTGTGAAACATTTGACTCCCACTACAAGACAGTAAATATTTTATGCCCACCCGGGTATAACTACAACATGCCACAGTAAGTAGGACAAATAAAACAAGAAAATTCAGACAGGTTTCTGATGCTGCCTGGGACAGATTCTGACCTCCACATCTTCTAATCTCTCAAATGTACGATGAGTTTTGCCTTTCCCTGTGAGTAGTTTCATTCATTTCATAGTGTTCAGTTTTAGAAAAAGGACTAGAATCTGTCTCAATGTGACTAAGAAAATAGCTAATAATTGTCATGCTTATCTGATTGGCATTTTAGCTTGAGTTCCTACTAATAAAGAACTATTTGAGATTTTAACAAATGTAAATGTTGAAGTTTCACAGGTCATTGAGTTTTATAATATTGAGTCATTGGGCTATTATACATTGATCGAGCAAATAGCAAATGGTGTGACTTGCCAAAGAGCATTACTCAAATATTGACCAGGAATTGATGACAGTCGGCTACTCTCCAAGGACTACAAAAGTTAACAGGAAATTTTTACCCAGGGCAACTGCAAGCTTCTGCCTTAAGGCAGACAGTTTTGTTGGTTTTGTTACCATCTTTTCTAGTCTCCTCTGCTAAATCTAAGCAATCTTATCATAAACTTATATGTACTTGGAGTAAATGCTTCCATTTATGTCAATTTGCTAGCTTGTCTCTGTCATCTCTTAATTCCAACGATCTGTATTGCTCTCTTTAATTAATCATATATATTAAAGAAACAGGAATGCAAATACATGCAGCGTACTGCTCCATTTTAAACTGTGATTTGTATACAGTGCAGTGCATTTTATCTTGAACAAAGAATTAAACTACAAGCTTCTAGCACGGCCCTTCTTGATTTTACTTCTCCAAAGTCACAAGTTTGATCACGAGGACAGCATTTCAGCTCAGAAAGGAGAAAAATGCGCTCCCCTCACACAGCCCTCTCAGAGCACCTCCTAGAGCAGAGGCCTTTTCTGGTTTGAGATTGTCCAAACGTACTCTTATCACAGGCTAGGGTTTCTACAGAAAAGAAATTGCTGTTGAGAAGACCTTGTCTTAAATCCTACCTTTTCCTAGGACACAGGACACTCTGCAAGGGTTTCAAAACCCAGTGCTACAATCAGACTCTGGTACAGATGGAGGTAGGAGCACACTCTGTTTTTCTCAATGCCCAGCTGGAGGWCATTACCCCAGGTTTGTCCACCTGGCTCAGAACCAGAGACCTCACCCACAACCACAGAAGAATGGGCTTCATTCCCCTCCTCACTGCAAAAGAATTCTCCTGAAGAGCCTGTAAGGCAGTTTGAGATCAATGTCCTCCTTTCCTGTGGAAGCTATTCTGCACTACTTGGAATAATCAGATATTTTCTTGGCCTGAGAGAGTGCGTAGGCTTTTGGACATTCAGCTGGATGGAGGAAACCAGAGTGTCAGTCCCTGTTCTACCACCTATTTCACACTTTTGTGCTGTATGTTTAATAAAATGGGAACAGACATCAAAGTATCTTCTCTCACATGCGAGTGGTTAACATGAGATCACAGAATCACACTCAATCTCCTTCTTCCTTTTAACCTCCTTCCTTTTTAATCTAATGGATGTTGAACTAGTCCCTAAAAATCAGCCCAATTTCAGCAGGAGAACAGCAAGTCAAGTCCTACCACCACCAACAGAATGAGATGCAACTTCAGTGTCCCCTGCAGCAGAGAAGAAACCTGAGCCCAAGCATCCACTTTTGTACCATGGGTCCCTGCATGTTAAATAATCTTTCTACACAAAGCTGTGTGCAGACTGTGGCCAATTAGGCATTTTGATAGCAAGCCCCTGGATGGGGTCCTGCAGACAGTGAGATGAAGAGAGCAGCTTACTCACGAACCCACAGGCAGATTAAGCACAAGGCAAGTACCTTGCTGCAAGCTACTCTGACTGTGCTGGAGGCCCTCCGTCAAAGCCAGCCCAATCTGCAGCTGCATAGCTCCATTTTCATGTCCACACTACAACTGAACGTACTAGGGCAGCACAACATGTCTACCCAGCCAGCTTCCAGCAAGCTTGCAYAGGAACTGACAGCGGTGGTGATGCGATAGCGTGGTCTTCAGCACAGGCTAGTAACCGAGATAAGTCTCTGGACTTCCCATGAGACTAAAAGAAGGCAGCCCAGCCACGCTGGGGTCCGTCCTGCCACTCTTCCCAGCCACTGTTACACCATCAGGTAAACAAAAGGAGCACCTCCAGAGCCAGCTACGCCGACATACCTCAAAGAAGYCTTCAGTCACCACCTAGCACACAGAGTCACAGAGCAATTGCAAATAAATACCTGTCAACGGTAGAGCTGTGAATATTGCACTGTTATCCATTCTGTAAAATGCAAAAAGTTTTTCTTCATATTTCTAGAGGTTTGCACTCACATCATTATTTTCCAGCCTTCCTTACAGTTCTAAGCCACCAGCTAGAAGGGGATTATATTCCGCTTCTGGTTTAGGAGCAGAAGTATCTCAGGAACAGCTTTTGCAGTTTTCTGCCAGCAGAGGATACCCAGGACCAAACCTTCCCATAGCCTTGAGTGCATATTCTGCTTTGAGGCTACAAGAGCTCGCTTCCACTGTCTGTGTACTAGGAGCAGACAAGATCTGACAGCTCATTTCAGTCATCTCTATAATTTGGGGAAAATACATAAAACTACTTTTGAAACTCTACCATTTTCATTCAGGCTTGCAATGTTTTCCAGCAGCAGGAACTTTTGCACTGCCGGTCTTTGAGCAGCGGTGGTTTTAAGAACTACTGCAGCTAGCCAAGAACATTTCTCATGACACAGGCTCATGATGGATAGATCAATAGCTTCTTGAATCCTCATATCCTTTTCAAATTACTACCCCAGATATATACCTGAGTAGGCCATCTTATCTGATAACTTAAACAAGCAACCTGTCTACACTTTAATTGTTATTGAGGATTAATGTTGTTTATAAAATGAAATCAATACAATCTCTATTGCTTATTAACTGAAACATTCTAGGCTCTGCTCTGTTTGCTTTGCTTTTCAATTAGTTTCTATTATTTTCCCTATTAGCTTTTAACAAATAGCTGTAGAAATAAACTTAATGGTTGTGAAACTGTTATCAGAGTCAACAAAGCCCCTTAATGGAAAGTCTTGTATATTTAAATGTAAAAAAGAATCCACTGTTTAATCATTTGACATTATGAGATAAGTTTATTACTATACATCTGTTCTGTTCTGGGCCTTGATTTTTTTTTTAAGCTGAGCAATTAGGAGTTCTTAAGGGTTCCCTAAAGTTCAGATGTCAGAACTGTTGAGTTGTTAGCTCTATTTAACAAACTYCACGGTCTAATACCCTTTGTTAAAAAATAGCAAAACTGAGAATGGTCAGAAAACAATGGGATTGCTAGGAACCTAATAAATACCAYCCAGTTACACTGTAAAAGTATTCTCCACACTATGCAGCAATTAAGTATCTGAAACACCTTATGGACACTGCCCATGCTTTCTCTGTGACCCCAATACACATCAGTCAGTGTGATCCCAATACACATGCTGCAGTTGCGAGGGTTTGTTCCTCCCTGGCAGAGCAGAAGAAAAGCAAGAAGTGTTAAAGGGTGGTTTCTCAACTCCAGCTGCACTCTTTACTCTGAAGTAAGATCCAGGAGGTGAGCGGGTGATTGTGAAGGAGGATGGCCAGGTGGAATAGATTTGAGGGTACTGAGAGGCAACGATGTAGGCGACACGTCTCAATAAATAGTGTGATAGTAGCGTACCCCACTCCAGCCGGCATTAAGATGGTACAAATCTGTTTTCTCAGTCGTTACTTTTTGCTCTTTGAATGAAGAAAACTTTTCTTCCACATTACTCATCATGTAGGTGAAAGAAGTGTGTGGGCTGACAGGCCTTTCAGCAGAAACTCTGTCTGTGGGGATACATGGGGTTCTACCATCCTCGCTGAAAGTTGTACCTTTATGCATCTTTCCTGCACTCATCTTTACGCGTCACTACTCAGAGCCAGAGACGCCTGCAACCCTAACTCTCTTGGCACACTGTTTGTGCGCTCTTAGTAGTTTAGCTGGACTTGGTCACGAAGCAAGCAAATTTACAATAGACGGTTATATAACGACGTGACGAGTTCACACAGGCAAACAGCTTTGCCTGCTGCCGCTCCAACCACAGGCACCCAAAACAAGTGGCGCAATTCCTGCACTTCTGTACAAGACGATTCTGCTTTGACAGCGTCGCCTCTGCTTTGTGTTCACTGACGTAAGCAGAGAGCTGGTAAAAATGCAAGACGGGGTGGAATCAGACCCAGGAAACAGAGACACTTTTGATGCAAGTGTATAATCCCCACACAGACTCCCATTTTGCTCCCGCGAGCGTATGCAGAACCAGCACATAAGTAAATAGTTCTAAAAGCCATTACAAACGGCGTGCGAGCTAGCTAGTGCAGCCTATCTCGGGAAACCTCCGCGCTCTCCTGCGTTCAAATGACTCTGTTTGCAATCGCCAGAACCGTTCCTAGCCTTCACGCACCACAAATGCATTCCAGGGTAGGGCGAGGCAAAAGGTTATGAAACTTACCTAGGTGTCATTTATTTCATGAAAGTTTGCTTGTTATTATAATCAAATGTCAATTGTCTGTAATTGCGACATGCAATGGAAAATCCCTACTTAGGACATGTTCTGCCACTTGCTGGTGAAGTACACTAACCCTCAACAATGAAGCAATACTGTAAAAATAGTTTTGACATGTAAGCAGGTCCAGGACTATAATTAACACATGTTTATTTTGATTTTTTTTCTTATGGCTTTGCTGTAAGGAAACCATCCTATATTTTAAAAGAAAGGTTCAATGCAAAATTAAAGAATTCTTCCTACTCAGATCATTTAGTAATCTAATTACTAATTAATAACACTTTCTGCTTTGATGGCCTCTGTCTTGACTTAGCTTCACAAACATAGGTGAATCTTGTGGTAATCTTGCAATACATGAATATATTGGTGGCTTGCAGAGTAAGGATCAGATCATAGAGCACAACTGGAGCTCGCCCCAGATGCTGTTATAAGACAATATTCTTCTGATAGGGAGCTAGCATTCAGAACTTCAAAATTAAGTAATAACTACTTTAACCTAGAGGGAGTTATTGTTCCACTTGAGAAGAGAGGAATAAAATTTGGTGTTAAGAACTCTGACTGACTGGGTGTTGGGCTGCATCGGGCAGGGAAGATCACTCAGTATTTTGATCTTTTTTTCTTTCTCGTTAAATGAAGCAAATTAATGGATTCTATATACATGTAATAACCAGATTATTCTGGGGGGTTATAGAAGTGTAGAAATGGCTTGACAATGCTAAAACTGATGAAGCGAGCTCTTAAAGAAAATGTAGAAAAATTTCCAGTAGCAGACATCTTTTTAGCATAGCAGGCTGTGGAAAGTAAACTCATAACGACAGTTTACACTTTGAAGGTGAGGATAAGGAAATTCGGATCAGAATCTAACCTCTGAGTCAGCTTGTACATGGATCCAGTAGACTTGCCATCACTTGCAGCTTTAAGTTGGGCCTGACTTTCTTTCTGAAAAGATGATGCAGTTCAAATAGTCACTCTGGGCTTGATGCAGAAATCACACTGTGCGGTTCTATGGCTTGTTCCATGCATATGGAAAAATATGATGCATATCTACCCTTAAAATCTTGGAATCTTGTGGAAAGGAAAGAAATCAATAGTATCTCAGTAGTCAAGCAATCAGGGTAGTTTATGAGAAGATGTACTTGAAAAATTAAGAGGGGAGAGGAAAGAGAGGAATTTCAGCAAGGATTTCATTAGCATGCCAAGTTGGTCTAATATTCCTCATTAGTGTTTGTATTCTCTTTGCATTGTATTTTTTTTATAGCTGGCTGACTGTAGATGAAAAAAATATGCAAAGAAAATGTGCAAAGCTTCCTTCAGCCTGTGTCTGAAGAATTCTTACAACTGAAATTATCTGCACTGATTTTAACTGGCACACATATTATAAATACCCAGATTTTAAGCAGGTTTTTAGAAAAGCTGAATTAGGCTGATCTGTAATAGTCACTCCAGTGATCACATCAGTGATCACATCATCACAATTTTAAATGCATACACTGTCACTTTCCATAATGAGAAGTGACATGAATATGAGAGACCCAGTGGGACTTCTTATTTTTTTCCAACCACTGACTGCATGTTTTCACGTGTATATACAGTGAAGAATGGAAATTATGCAACAAGCCTGAATAAAGGCACTCTTAAAGAAAATGTATATGAGTATGCACCTATATAAAAACATAATTATACATGCTGGTCATTTTGAAAAACCATTTATTTTGCAAAATTACTTAGTTCTGGGTATTCAGATTATTAGCAAAAAAAGGACTTAATATTGTGTTTATTGGTATAAGAATACACTTTTTTGTATTTGCTTGCAGAACTGTACAGCAATAATACAAACACTATTCCTAGAGTTAACGTTTTCACGGCTTGATTTGTCATGATTTTAGCTGTTATATTGCAGCTCTCCTCTTTACCATCTGCATCTATTCATTTCTTTGGACTCCTGTGACTTCATTTTAAACAACCTTGACCTTCATTAAATGACTTGGTTAAGGCTGATTTAGGGGCACAACTTTATTCTTAATATGCACGCCTGTAGGAAAATTGGAGAAGTGCTCTGCAAAAACAGCATTCAATTTAGTAGAGAGAAGAACAAAGTATTATGGTTTTGGCACAAATATACAAATCTACAGTCATAGGATGGAGAATAATTGGTTAGCAGCTCTTCAAAAAAGGATCGCAGAGTTATAATAAACTGCAAGCTGCATTTGAAATAACAGTGCTGGAGCTCTGAGCGAGATTAAACACAGGCTGAAATTTTCAGAGAAGACATTTCAAGAAAGCATCTTATAATGATATATTTCATATACAGAACACAAAAGTGGTTGAAGCTCAGCACCCATTTGGCAAACTGCAAATTATTTTCAGAGGATATTAATGGCTACAGTTAACAGTTACTGCAAATATATAGGAATAACATGAGAACTCAAGAGAATATACCCCTAAGTAAAGAGAGAGAGATACTAAATGACCATAAATGCTTGGTGTACTACCAAAAACTTACAGGTGAAGTATATTTTGCTACAAAATACCCCAAGTTATTGAGATAGGAACGCATGTATTGGCTTGCACAGAACTATAAGGATCCGACCCCTGTTGGTGTCCTTGCAGGGGAGACACCTACCTCTAATCAGCTTGCTCGGTCTTTGCAAACATCAAGAGCTCACTACAGTCACATAACCTGGGGAGGAGAGGTGCAGAGCACAGCAACTTCAGGGAATATAGAGAGCAGAAAATATCATTCAGATGTCTAGAGAAGATGCAGAGAGGAGCAAATATGAACTTTATGGGCTGCTTCTCTTGAATTGTGTGTATCTGCTTAAAATAATTAATGTATTTCAATTATTTTTTTATATTATGTGAATAGTTGTATATGATATAATTTTTTATGTAAAAAGAAGCCAACAAAGTGTAGAAAAAGATCAGTTGGCCAGTGTTTAGACTGACAACCCAAATTTCACATGCTCCCTCTGGGTCCAAGTTTGCTTAAACAACATTGTCAGTATTGTTTTATTTGGGTTTGCTTTTGCCCCATTCTCCTAAAGAAAAACAAGTAAAACAGGATGCCACAACACACACTTAGAGACACCAAGATCAGTTGTATTAAGTCGGCATCCATCCCTTTGAAATATCAGAAATGCCTGCTAACAGTTAACCAAAAAAATTGCATAAAATGCCAGTATGCATAATTAAAAGCTCTACCGAATGCTTGGCAAAACAGTGGCCATTTCTCACGAAAAGCTATAAATAGAAGGAATATTGAAAAAAAACCTACCCAGAGGGTCTTTTTAAATGCCTAATTTTTATATGAAACTTTATTTATATATTTGAAACAGTAGGATACAAAATATACCTTATAAAGCTGATTAAACTTCACCATGGGTCACATACCCAGCTGAAGGGGGGTTTTTTTTGCCTCTCAGATCAGTTCATGTGAATATTACTTTGCAATAAGAACTCTGGAAATGATCTAGCAATACCTGGGAGCCAAAGAGCCCCGCAGCAAGAATGGAAACAGTAATATCCTCTCCAAGCAGACCTGAGGATTGTCTGGTGAGATGCCAGTTTTCTGGTGGAAAGTACCCACATTTTTCTGGATCGGTCTGCATCTCCAACCCCTTCTCTCTTCCTGCCCTCTGGCTCAGCAACCCACCCTCTCCCCGGTCCTCCCTCCACATTACCGCCTGCGTCAACATGACTTCAGAGCCTCCCGGGGGAGCGTTTTGGCTGTGCTCTTGGAGGCTCAGTGCTGAGCTGTGGAGAAAGCAGCTCGGGAAGGACTTTTTGGGGAGTGACTTTGCCACGCTCAGCGCTATCGGGCTCCTCAAGGTCCGCTCTAAAGGGGGAAACTGTCTTCTGTGGGGGAATGGTGTGGAGTCGGTGCCCTGCTCCCAACCCTCAAGCTCCGCGATGGCTGACCTGTCAACGCCAATCCTGCCGGACCAGATGGCGAGGGACCCACGCACATGTTTGGTTTCACCGTGCAAAGAGCCGTGTAGAAACCAACTCAACTTCTTCCTACAGCATGCTCTCGTGTGCCCTCCTGAATACTGTTGAGGACACTGCATGACTGAATCCTAAAAGAGCAAGGATGCAATTTATGACATAGCAGAGGAAATAATCTATATATTATATGCATTGTTGGCACTAGCCTGGAAGGAACATTGAAATAGAGAAGACTCACTGAACAAAAGAGTGAGAGCACTGGGAAGCTACAAAAGGCTTAAAGAAAAATGACAAGCACCAACGGTAATAAAGAACTTGAAGTGAGAGAGGACAACAGACTACATGTGCATTTGAGATGTGATGTGGCTCGGAGAAAAGAGAAACAAAGATAGCCCAGTACAGTTTTATGGTGTGCATACTGAAACATTACTTCACGGAACAGACACCAAACAGTCCGGGCAAAAGACAATATTGCATTTATCTGGGAGTTGCTGCCTTGGAAAAAGTGTGGACAAACAGGGAGAAGTTAAAAGGAGCCAACCTAATACGGGTTTGCCTGACACATGATTTAAAAAGACTGAAACCAAAGTCTAATACTGGGACCTGCCTAGCTCCAAACTCAGCCAAAGTACATACGATGTACGCTTGCTTTTGAGCGCATCTCTGATCTCACTGAGACCTGTCATATTGTCAAGGTCAAATATGCATTGCTCTGCTGTGCTAGGACAGGGCCTGAAACACCAAGAAAAGACAAGGAAGTTTTCTGAAGAATATGAATGAAGCCATTACTGTGACTGAAGAAATTCTTTCCACCCCCTGGATTTCTTTTCCAATGCCTCCAGCTAAATTAAAAGCAGAAAGCAGACAAATTTTCATCAACTCTTTCAGCACATTATAATTAGAGCCCATTTCATCATGTCAAACATCCTTTAGTCAAATAAATGCTGATTTGATCTGCAGCATCAACAACAGCAATGAACTGAAGTTATATAGCAATCCTCATGCACTTTGCTTCTAGTTAATACTGTGTATATTCCCGTGGCCAGGGCCAAGGCTGTGACCGAGGGGTTCAGACTGCCACCCCAGCACCTACAGTGCCCGCTGGCTGGGTCACCACGCTACCCACAGGTTTTACTCATTAACATTCTCACACCTCTGCACCAAGTAAGTCCCACATAAGTCTCTGAGTGCTGAAAATGAATTACAATAACTCTTCCTTAACTTTTTTTTTTTTACTTCTATTTGATATTCTCTAATAACGTTTGCTTAATAAGCTATTAAAGGTACATTATTTCCAATTTGCTGACATAGTATGCAACCTACAGATACCGAGATCAGAGTTAATAACATTCCCCAACTTTTAAGTCCCTTCATATTGTATGAAATAAACTTGGATAGACAAACCCTTGCTGCCTTTTTGTAGAGAATTATTTTTTCACTGAGGAACACCCTGGTGCAATTGCTAGCTTGATAGACTATTTACGTCAAACCTGACCCCGTAAAGGGTTTGTACAACAGACTCCTCCTGAATACTTTGAAATTTCACATAGAGAACTCCTGCAGGATTTGAACTATTCTAAATTTTCCCTTTTAAATACCTCTACCTTACTGTATGTCTATGATGGGAACAAAAAAATACCATATGAGTGGAGCACAGCAAACATTATTTCTATAGCGAAGAATAGTGAAAGGAGGAATTTGATGGCCATTACAGACCTGTAAGTCTGACTGCTGTTGTATGCAAACACACGGAATTAGATAGAAAGTAGCATAAAATGCAGCTTGGGTTGATTAAAATGGGGCCACGACAGACTGACCACTAATCTTTCTTTGAGAACTGCTTTTCTTGACTTTGGAAATGTGGCAGATTTGTGTCAAGTCCTCTACGGCATCTGATATACTGGTATGTAGGAACTTACTGTTTTAAACTAGAGAAGATATGGATTACCAGAATTGTAAGGCAGGTAAGGAGCTGGCAAAAGGGGTGTAGCACTATGCAACGCTGAAAGGGAAAATTGAGACAGCTCACCAACCTAAAGGAAATTTGAGAGGTTATACAGAGCCTTGAGAATTGGAATAAGAGTAGTAAGAGTAAGATTTAGTAGTCCAAAGCAGACAAATCTCCACCTGGCAGACGAAAACAAAGATTTCTGCTGTAAAAGCAGCCAGTTGGAAGGAAGGAAAAAAAAAAAAAAAAAGCAGATCCAGTTGAGTCTGCGCCTGCACTGTGAGCCAGGGGATTTGCTTGGAGCATCCCACAGCTATAGTCCCCCACCATCTGCTGCTCCCTTCTGGCCTATGCACCTAGATTTCCACCCCAAAGAAACAAGTAGAGGGAGTGCCCTCTACTTGTGTGAAAGGATGCACATTCGGGTGTCTCTGGACATAAAAGTAGAATGCGTGTTTGGACAAAGCAGCTGAGAAGCACGGTGCCTCACTTTATATTTACGTATGCAGAATGGCGGTGAGCTGCCAGCGTGAATGGCCACGTGTGCCACTGCCAGAATATGAATTTTCTGCTCAATCTGCTTCAAAACTGTTTATTGTCTTCACAGTAACTTGTATTTGTAATTTCAGCTAGAAATGACATACATGAAGGCCTGTTGTTCCAGAGATCAAAGTTAATTGGAAACCCCTGGGATTTTCAACTGTACGTTGTAAGGAATGGTCTTGGTACCGGTTCCAAAGAGCTGCTGCAGCAATCCACCGGGGCACCCCGCGCCGGGGAGACTCTGCAGGGCTCAGTCTGGCTCCTTGCAAACTGCTTACTGGGGCTCAGACGTGCACTTCAATGGACTTTTTTGGACCAGCTCTAACACTGAACTTCAATATTCAGGATCCTCTGTGTAAGTGGCTGTTGCACGTACAAACTGAGGTTACTGGAGCATTTGCTGCCACGCAGGTTACCTGCGCGTACAGCTGTGAGGTGTTGTGCAAGTACGACTGGCATGTGCACTTGGCTATGCAAATGTAGAAATTTTATGGGGTTCATCTAAACATAGACAGCTCTGTTTGCCAAGTCCTAGAAAAGCTGTACAGGTTAATGCAGTGCAACCCTTGATGGGAACAGACTATTCCTTTCCATCCACTGATTGAACAACTACATCTTCAGTTAATACAGGAATAACAATGTAACAAGAAAAAAAAATACATAAACTAAGAGAAAATGTGAGACTCCATAAAATTTCCTCATCTATTTCTTCCCAACCTCATCTCTGATAGATATCTACACATTGGCCACATGCCAGAATGGCCTACATTGTGAAAGACATGCATACTTTACATACATTGCATTGCTACATATGGAAAACAAGTTTCCTGCCCTGACTGCTAGAGTCCAGGAAAACCATTTTCTTTTTCCTAAAAATTCATGAAACTTAAGAAAAGTTATCCTGTTTCATAGTGGGGAGGGGGGAAAAAAGAAAAAAAAACAAACAACTCATCAATTTTCTGAATTAGTAAGCCAAAGAAGAAGCGGAAAAAAAAAAAAAAGGCAAAATTAAACACCACCCCCCCCAGTTCAAGTCAATAAAAATACTTGTATTTCCTCATTTCAGTTTTGAATCTTTTGTTTTGTTGTTGGTTTAGGTAGGAGGGAGGTCAATTTAAATTCACAATTAAATTATTTCCTGAAAATATTCTAGTGGGTTATTTTGACAACCTCAGAACTTTTCCAAAACATTCTTTGAATAAGAAATAAAGCAAATCTGAAGATTTCACAGAAGTTACTCTGGTTTTGACAAACCTGTCTGTCCCCTCTTACCCCAAGGAAGAGGCAGTTTGTTGAAGAAATTCCAGCCCACATTATCAATTATGCAAGTGCTGTGCTTTTGCAATACCCATCTCAGTAGCCTGCATCTAGATGGAGAATAAATACTGACATTCAATCTTGACCTAATGAGCTTGTCTCCATAGAAAACTATACATCCAACTACACATGTAAACATCACTTCAGCCTATTAATACCATCTGAAACATTTCATTGGATAAATTGAATAAATTGCTGTCATTATCTTTTTGCCTGAAACCTTCTTCTAAAAACCAAATGAAATTATTAAATAAAACACATCCAATTACATTTTTTTCCTCTCCTAATCTGTCTCTCCATGATTAAGCTAACGCTTGCCTACAAAGGTTAGCCTTGGGCTGTGTTGTACACTCACCTCTTCTGTGTTTCAGCATGTTGAGGGTTTTTTTAAGCTGGAAAAAAACCAAAATATTGAGCTAGATGAAGTTACTAGGGTTACTGTTTCTTGGCTACTGTTGATATGAAAAAGAGATTGTAATTTGTTAGGGTAAAACTATTCAGAGTAACAGAGGGAAGAAGCTGTAGATGAGCCTATCTAATCCTTCCTCTGTATGAGAGTGTGATAGACTTCATTACTGATATTCTGTGCTGGGCTTACCCTGAGTGGCATAAGGTAATAATGGTTCCAACCAAGGTACGAAGGAGGGCGAGTTGAGCATGCCAAAACCAATTGCTACTACGACTGCACATACAATAGAACACTTTTCTCAGAAAATTAATGTGTCAAAAAAATCTAGCTAATGGTCAGCACCAGAAAGGCTTTTTCAAAAATCAAAACTACAGAAAAACTTTTGTGTGTCCTTGGCCTTTTCATTATTTTTCCATTTCATCCTTTTCTTTCTCCAGTCCTTTCTCTTTTATATCCTTTAATTCCTCTTCAGTCTCTTGCTCCTTCCTAGTCTTCTGTCTAATATGTATTGTTCTCTTACCTGAATTCCTAGATAGACCTTTTCTTTTTGATTGTTCTTTCCTTTCCATGCTCTCAACAGTGAAAGTTTGTTTCCTGTAAAAATGAACGATTCTGGTTATTTATGAATCCTGGAGTTYCAAAATTTCTCGAAATGGTGGCTGGGCAGTACCTGAAGCAATATTCATTAGCAGGATATTGTTCTGAAGACTGAGAACTAGACGTCCTTCTAGTATTAATTATTTTTTGTGGCTATTCAGAGTCATTTTTTAGAAAAGGCAGAAAGGGTTAGATTGCATGGTCAAAACTGTTAAATCACATGAACTGGATGCCCCACCTCATCACAGCTGGCTATAAAATGGTGTCCTCAACAAAAACTCCAGGTCAGGAATTCACTAAAATTAGCCACTGACGGTTGCTTTTGAATGTTTTCCAATTATCTGTGATGGTTTTAGACACCTCTCTTAATAAATTCAGTGGCCTGATGGGCTGAAGCTAGCTATGCAAAAGCTTTCCTGGGCATGAAACAGCAGTTTTCAAAAGTGTATTTGTTCCAGGGTTTTACGTTAAACTTTAGTGGCAGGGTTTAGATCATATTAATGAACATATAGAAGAAGAAGCCCAAGGCCAGCCTGAATTGGGGATATTTTGTCTTTATCAGAATCAGGTGATATTTTATAATTATAATCCTGTTCAGTGAGAGCCAAAAAACACAGCTCTGACCCACTTCTGCCTCTCTTAGTTGTCAACTTTAATCTGTCTTTTATCATCCCCCTAAATCAGCTCCTAGAGAGCAGCATCTCACATGCATTCCCATCAATACAGACACAGAGTCTTGAAAATTATGGGTACCTAAAAGTCCTTAAATAAATGGTGACCCCTTACAGGTGCTGAGCAAGACTAATGTACTTGATTGCGTCATGAGTGGTGGATATTAATCTGCAATTCTTGGAATTTTATTTCTTTCCACTAACTACTTGCAGCCTGTTCTGAACACTGTGTTGGGTATTTTTTCTGCATTTGAAAAAGCTCCTTTAGAACTATTATAGCAAGCTTCTGCCCCTGTCCACATCATGATTTTTAGCAAACCCTGTGCTGGCTGCTGCTTCTTGTGCAGTTTTACTAAACCCAAAAATTAGGAGTTTTGTGCACCTCTGTGTTTATGGTGCCGTTCATTAGCATGGAACAGAGACTCCCACGGAAATGGAAATCAAACACAGACCCTCCCTTTTTCAGTGTGCTTCGTGCCGGCTCTTCTATATATGCTGATATCTATGACTTCTTACCTTAATAGCAGGAGTAAGAAACTATTCTCTATCTGTATTCGATACAAACTGTTGTGAAGATCACATAGTAGAAGAGATTATATACAGTCCAGGTCAATGTTGGTTTTGTATTCACTTTGTGCATGCCATTTTCACCATGGAAGTAATGTGTACCCGTTTGACTCCACCGAGTCTTGCAAAGACCAAGAGTTAAGAAACCCTACCTTTGAGATAATTTGCTGAAAGTCCTACAGATTTGAGAACATGCTTTACACTAAAAGTACAAAATAAATGTACAAGTCGGGCAGATTTGTTAGAAAGCAAAAATAGCTATGGCTGTAACTTTAGCAGCCTGGTGCAAGATAAGTGTTCCCAATGATATGACGCAGTACCAACTAGCAGCTGTGCATCCCTTCCCTCTACAGCATAGATGCTTGCTGGTGTAGACAAGGAGGCCTTTGCTACCCAGGGAAGAAGTTGCATTTTGCCAGTAGGACACAACCTGTTTATATACATCCTACAGGAAAGGAAGAGTTTGCAGGCAAGGGAAAGCACTGTACAACTAACCAGGTTTTGCCTATGAGAGTGCCCATTTCCAGTTCATGCATCCACTTGCAGAAAGCCAACAAACGCCAACATCTCAAGGAAAGAGTGAAGGGGTGTTTTTGCAGAAGGTTTAGGAAGGATGACCAAGCAGTCCATAGGAGTGAAATATTTGCTGGCCACTTGCACATACTCAGGGGACCACTCCACAGAGGCAAGCACGTCTTCAGCTTTTATCACGGGCTTCAGTGGAAACTCATCTGATTTTGTCAATCACAGCTCCATAATGTACAATGGAGGGGATGAATGCACCAAATATTCTGGCCACATTCATACTGATCTTGCTAGCTGGTGGTTAATACGTAATTATATTAAGATGTCCTGTATTTCTGTGTGTGTGCATTGAGCAAGCATGTACTCTGGTGATAACAAGTGCTGACAAAATATCCTTACTCCAGTCCAATTCACCAGACTTCTCTCTGGTATCTGGTTTTCTGTGTGGCTATTTTTTAGTAGAAGTGTTTTGGGGAGCAGGAACTTTCTTTACTTTTGGCAAATAATTTTATAATAATATTTCAGTAATTAGGCACAGAATTCAGTTAATAGCTGTAGCATTTTAATTTATTCAATCTGCTTTTAAATGTCAGCAGTGACTGCACATTTGAAGTTCTGTTGGGCAACTGATTCCATAACCCCCAGCCATAATTAACCTGCAATCAGGATAAGACAAGTCAAGCAACCTACCAAGGTGGATCTAAATATATGATTAGAAACATAAAGCAAAAAACTAATGGTGGCTAGCAATGGCCACTCAAGACCTCAACACTAAAAAAAACCTTCAAAACTATTGGGGACCAACTGGTTCCACTATGGCTTTGCTCTTTGATATTTAGCTTTTGCTAAGCAGAATATATTGGAAGGGAACACTTGGACTCACCATGAGCTTAGAAGCAGGAGCCAGACCTCGGAATTTTGCTAGCGGGATTTTGAAACCAAAAGCAGCAACAGGCAGAAACCAAGAATTTCAACTCCTTTGCCCTCAATGGGCAAAAATGTTCCTTCCTTGTTTACTTTTTCCATCCAGAAAAAAAAAAAACCCACAACAAAAAACAAACAGAAAAAAACCAACCCCAAAACCAGCCACAATGTTCTGCAGGTGATCTTTAGTTGCTATTTGTAATGTAGGAGAAGGCTGGAGGGAGGGATAAGAGAAGCAGTAATTCTCATGTRCCTTTTTATGGGTAATCATCTATGTTATCCCCACCGTTAGTGCAATAATGCCTATTTCATCTTCACGCCATGCAAGATGTCTGGAGTCCTTTGAAATTCAGAGATAAGTCACTCTCACCTGAAGGGCACTCCACTGTTGGTTGTATCTAGCCAGATTTAAACATTGGAACTTCTTTTTCTTCTAAGGGGAGAACAATAAAATGACTTGTTGAATCCTGACTCAAAGGGGACAGCCACTTTCTGAATCAGTGCTACCATCTTTTGGCAATACCTGCCTCTTCCTGGCAAGTCTTGCATCTCTATAACCATTTGAGTGCCTCAACACAGAGCCACACAGCAAACATTTCCGAGCAGGGAGGATCAGATCGCTAAAGAACAATGAATCCAAAAAGGCCAGGAGCAACAAAAAAACCACCACAGTTTATTATAAACACAGGTTAAAATRAAATGTTTCTGTGCACTTGGGAATAGCGTATCTGAACAATTTCAAATTCAGAAAGCAGAGAATGGGAACAAGAAATTTTCCAAGATGACATAAGAATCTGGCAAGTTTACCTGCRCTCTGCTCCCTCCAGAGATTAACATGTGGAATTTTCCATCTAAAGGGCGGGGGGGGAGGGGGGAAATCTCCTTTATTCTGCCTCTTTTTGTTCTCTCCCTTATATCCAGCTGTTGTAAGGAAACGTCACCCTTTCAAGTGCTAAGAGATACCTGATATGGTTTTTCCAGTTGGGAATGGATGGCATTTTCATAGAATTTCAGCTGTCACAATACTTGATTACTACAACACGTAACTCTTGAAGGGAGCCAGCTGGAAAGTGTAGAAGTTTCCAGCTGAAATATTGAACAAAAAAAATCACCAAAACTGGCTTAGATTGGTGTCCATTTTTATTATAACAACCTATGTTTGTTCCATTTTATGTATCCAATTTCAACTTTCCAACTGGAAAACTTTCAAAAGAAAAACATTTTTTTGTGGAAATTTTTATTTATCAGTAATGCCCAATTTCACTGATTAAAAAAAGGAATAAAAATTTAGCAAGGGGTTACAACATTAATTGTCACAAAGTGCTGAACCCTGTGATAAAGGTATATAGAATCCTAAATTCTGTTTGGGCACCTCACTACCAATGAAATCTACAGGTATGAAGCCCTTCTTGCGGTCTATTGCTCATGCCCTTCAGGAGAGCTGAGTGGAACAGATTAGATGCCATGATGTTCCTGTGACTGCAACACAACCATGCCAGCGCACAAATGCCAAGATATTTTTTTACCTTTTTAAAGATTAGGGACTTGTGATTCCTATGGCTTGGTGAGTCAGACTAGAATAGAAGATCAAGTTCAAATTTTATACCTAAAGGTTTAGCTAAACAGTTGTTTAGATTAAAAGACTCCTATACAACCACAAATTAGTGAACCACCTGCAGGAAATCCTCAGGTGACATTTTATGTTATGCTGGARTTCAGACTAGAAAGTCACAAAGTTCCCTTCTGGCCTCCCTATACACAGTAATCTGTGAAGCCAGGGCTGGCCCTGGTCACTAAGCTTTGCTCATTATTTCCTGTTGAATCAGGCTTCCAAATTTGGCTTGCAAACCACTCCTGCTAAATCTTCTCCCTATACCTGCAACAGAGAGCCCAGATGTAGAAATGAATGTTTTCACTTAGGCAGGTTTCTTTCAAGGACGATTAATTTACAAGAACTGACTGTGAAAAAGACAGTTGCTGATCTAGCTTATCATAACAGTGTGTCACAGGTCTGTATACTGTTGGGGCAGGGATTACTGATTTAAACTGGGATTTTTTTTTTTTTTTGAGGTTGTCCCTGGAATGATTACCTGCCTTGCAAGGTTCTAGTTTTGATAATTGGCTTGTGATCATCACTGGCACAAGTTTCTCAGGGGATTGAAATTTCACCAATACTGCATGGAGAACTCATACAAACATTTGATAGGCTAGAGAGGCATGTGGTAAGAAGAAGCCAAAGGATGCAAGAAAACTGGAAATGCAACACGATTTGGAAATGGAGCAGCAAGAAAAAGAATGAAAAAGTCCATTTATCTAATGACATGCACCATCACACCCACTTGTTTTCTCTCTGCTTTATTCCAGCCTTTCACTCTCCTCTTATAGAAAACACCACCACTATCACCTTCTCTAACACACTTCATCATAGCCCTAAATATTTTAATATACACATAAATGCAGAGGGAATCTTTGTTGTTTGCATTTTGTAGGCAGAATCCATGTGCTGTTTCCATATCTGCTGCTTTGAACTTTTTTCTGCATGATCTGCTTCTCTCTGATATGGAGGTTTCTTGCACAATCATGTCTTCTTTAGAAATATACTCCTATTTGTAAGCATTCTTTCTCATTCTTTTTCTGTAATTACCCCTCTCATAATCAAGCTCTGCAAGATGTTTCTTCCTTCTCAGAGGCAGAAATTACTTCATCATCCCTGAATGCACTAGGCACATGTAGACATGAGAGCTATGCTGTTTCTTATGGGAAAGTATTCCCAGATTGCTGACTTAGACTCATGGTCCTCTCTAACAGAGATTAATGCAGCCAATATGCTAAAATCATTGTGATTTTTCAATAGTTCTTATCTAACATGAATTCTCCTGAAAGACACACTCCTAATCTAAAGTAACAAAAGACAGTCCCAAAGATGAGAGACAGGAGAATTTCCCTCAACCCCAGACCCCATCCCATCATTCAGAAGGAGCTTTCCTGCTACTGCAGGTGTTTCATGCTTTAATATAAAATAACACTTTTTTAATGAAGAACCTTCTCTTCATACCTTCACTTCCATGAACCTTGAACAAGATGCTTTCTATAAGAACCAGCCAAGCTTTACAAGCCCTGCTGTCAGGAGAGTAATGCAAGATTGTGGGAAGATGGACTCAGCCTTGCAGCTCATGTCACTCAAGCATGTCCAGCAGGGATCAGCCTTTGCCTTTCCCTCTCTGCTGTCTCTGTGAATTTCCCAAGCCCAGTCATCAAGGCTGGTCTCATTTTCTTGACAATATGGAGCTGTTACAGCAGCCAAAAAACTCTTCCTCCATTGAGCTGCTTATATGTCTTTTACTTTAATAACAAACCAAGAAGGGAAGGGAACTGAGAAAAATGAGAATTCCTTTATGCGAAGACACCTGAATCTGAAGCCAAAAAATCTACAGAAGCCAACTACCTCTATTTTAAGGTGACAAAATACTCAGGTCTGTAGATCACATACTTCTCACTTTTCTGCGCCTGCTCTTAAACTCTTAAACTCTGGAATATCAACAAGATTAGATAAAATTCATTAAAAAAACAACCAACCAAAAAAACCAACACCACTTTGTATTCACAGTTTAACCGCAAGTCAACCTTAAAACACTTCTGTTTTCTAGCCTGTACCAATCTCACAGGAGAATAACTAATCTCCAGAGGATTGGAACAATGGCTCCTTTTATCTTTAGCATGTTTTGGTACTACTTTCGTCTGAGGGGGAACTGCTGGGGAATTAAGTTTTCAGAGATTCATCCATAGCAGGGTTGGTGGAGGGGAGTGCAGTCTGAAGAAGAGTCTGATTCCACTTCACTGTCTAGTTTATGGCTTCCATACATTGCTGGAGAATTACACAGCTATGGAGGATAAACAACACTCTCCTAGAGTTCAGTTCACTGCTGGACATCTCAGCCATGAACACTACCATAAAAAGCAATGTTAAACACAACCAGGCTGCACTATGCCATCTACTCAATTACAGCAAAAATCAGAGGACACTCCACCCACATGCTGCCAGAGATATAAACAGACATAACATACTGAACTGCAAATTTAAATTGGGATATATAGGGAGAAGTCTGGACAGTTCTTCCATGTTGGCTAAATAGTTCATTTCAAGAGCAGAGAGTTAGGTTTTTTCCCCCTGGGAAATTATGCTTTGTGATACCTTCCTATACAGAAGCTATACAGTACCCTAACCCAATGCTGGTTATAAAGAGCCAGCCCTATGGAGCAGAATTTCAGAAAAGCTCATCAAATGCTTCTGGCAACTACTTGCCAACTATGTCGCACATGGACAACCTCATTAAATTCAATCAAGCAGCCTTGCACGTGTGACGAGGGCAGAGACCTCTTCTATTGGGAATTGCACTGTCGGGATTTGTACTGTGTCTGCCTCCAGCCAAGCACAGGATTTGGATTCAACATCTTTCATAAGCAGCATATGCATGCACCACAAGATGCAAAAGACCAAGTCATGAGTTATATTACTGTTGGTTTTTTGGTTGGTTTTTTTTTTTTTTTTTTTTTTTTTTTTTTTTTTTTAAGGAAGTTCGCTTGATGGGCACTACTTTTCCCAATGAAGTTACACCTTGCAGGTGTGCTGACTTTGGTAGGCCTAGAAAAGCAGAGTTGGATGGAAACTCAAACTGAGCAGCAGACCATGGCACCGTTATTCACCGTCTGATTGCAATGAATAGGCATAGCTGCCTCTGAAAGTGCTCATCTAGCCACATAAGCATTCTACAACTGCTTCTTAATGTAAAGGATAAAGCCTTTTACCTCCTTTTAGCCTTTTCCCATGGCCAACATTACTGTTCTGTAATAACTCATCTCTGAGTAACAAAGTAAACAATATTACAAAATAATTTCTGAAGCCAAATATCTGATAAAGATGATTAATGCCTCGTGAAATACCCAAGTCATGTTTGCAATAATTGCAATATTTGAGATGGATAAGTGGAGAGAATTATAGGATTTGCTGTAAGGCTGAATTATCTACAGGAAGTTCATGTGAATGTCACGTTACCATCTAACTCGCTGGTACCTGCCAGGCATGCTCCTTAACAGCTGGTTTATTTGTTTTCTGGATTTTAGAAACAGAACACTTAGTTTTGAGATAGATTTTGTAAAGCTACCTTCAAAAATACCCTCATTCTTGAGAGAAACTATATCAGTCTAGAAACTACTGCACAAATATAGGAATCTCCCCTTATGAACAGAGTTTTGGGGTATTCTTGAATTGTTGCCCAAAACAAAATTTCACAATGTCTGTTCAAAACAAAGTTTGCCAGCAAGTACGGCTTTCTTCCAAAGAAAAATGACGCATTTCTTATTCTGGAATAAGTTACATGGGTATGTTCTATAGTTTCCCAACACAATAAAAACCTAAGTGCTTAGACATGTTTTGGGAGAAAGAAGACTGAAAGGTACCATCTTAGAGGGCTTCAACCATTTTCCATTATATAGTCCACAGACTACAAAGACTATTATGGATAACTTCCCTTTTTTCCTATGATGGGATAAAGAAACTCTTCTCCCATTTATAATCATAGACTGCCTCGGTAGCTAGCTAATGCACAATATGATAACATTTGATGAAAGAAAAATAGGAAAGAAAAGTTATTATTGTTGGCAGCCACCTACTCCGGAGTTCTTGTAAAATTATCTATTACATCATTTTGTTAATAATGACTGAACACTTTGTAAGGATTGTTATAAGCTAAATTCACAAATGGAGTTGTTCTGACTGGACACAACTTAACTGTTTTGTTTTGCTTTCATGATGCCTTAAGGTTCTCTTATAACCAGTCACTTCTCTGGTGCTAATGAAAAGCCTTGCCGCAAATACTCCAACTTAATTATTATTCTGTGACCACTCCTATACCCCCCAGCCCCAAATTGCACCAACACGAACACTGGTGGCAAACAAGCACAAACAGGGCATGAAAAAGGTCAAAGAAAATTTGTTTTCAACTTTAAATGAGTATCGCTGTAAAACTCTTCCCAGCACCTGCTGAGTCCTTATAGCCCCTAGAATTTTCTGTACTCCTGCAAACCAGTCATTTCACATGGAGAGACAAGGAAGAAATATCTGGAAGGGGAAAGCTGGCAATGAGGAAGATCCTTCTCCAGCCATTCGCACCTATCATGAGAAACTCCAGGATCCCTTGAATAGTCACAGTGTAACGGGGGAGGAATGTGGGCAGCCTTTTCCCTCCATTTCTAGCGCAAACAAGCAGAAACAGGGAAGCGCCTTGCAGGTCTAACTGAGCACAGATGGGTGKGTAGGGGATATGGCTGAGCCACCACATACTATTTTGCACAAGTTAGTCCTTTATAACAGGCTGCACAGTCACCTTTTTCTTAAGATGTGCTGCAATATCCAGAGCCTCTTGCAGTTCTCACCAAAGAGCCTGGCGTTTTCGCACATTCAAACTTTTACCATCCACCGGAAGACTCAATAACTAATGGAGACACCCTCAACTGAGCCCTTTCTGGGTGATGACAAAATCCTGGGGCAGGCAACGGAGCATACCTTGCTCCAAAGGCTGAACACTGAGGGCAAAGCACAGTTGCCAGCACTTCTCTCGCCCGCCACCACCATCTACAAGCGCGGTGACAGGAGACACTGACAGAAGAAGTGGCATGGCCTACTTCTGCTCCTCTGGTGTTCCTCTCATTGATTCTCCAGAATTCCCTTGAATAAAACCCCCTTCCTTCATTCTTAGCAAAGAGTGAAGCTGGTCTGAAATCAGCTTAGTCATGATCACCAGTGAAATTACACAGTGCTTGTTGAACTGAAGGGAACCCTTTGTTACCCACACCCAATCTGATATTATACTACCCTGCTCTATAACTACATACGTTTTTGGAAGTACTTCTCAAGAGTGACAATTTTGCTAACAAACGCTACGACAAAGGAACATTAGAAAACAAGCAAGCACAAAAACCTGCAGTAAATGAAAGACTTTGGAAACAACCATCTTTCTTTTATTTACAAGGAACAAATAACCTCATGTTTGTCGGGAATAAATGGAAATCAGCCTCCAGCCTCCACAAATGAAAAATCATGTGTAGAAAACACAGTGTTTTTGTTAAAAATAAAGATGTAATTTGCAATTAACCAAGGAACAAGAACTATTTCTTCTAGAGCCAATATAATGAGGTTTTTAAAACTGGCATATTCTGATCTCATCTGTTTCCCTATGGGCAGAGAAGCCAATCTTGAGCTTTCCTGTTGCAGATCAAAGTGATGGCTACAAATGTTAGTAAAACAAAGTCTCCTCTAGTGTCAGGCAAAACAAGATAAAAAGCAAACAAGCAAGAAATTCAGCACAAGGATACAGGATAAAATGGGAGAGTACTTCTGCCATCCCAAGGAAGCTGAACATCTACCAAATCTTGGATTTCAATAAATACGACATTATTATGGTAGGAGACTGGTTACCATATATGTGTCAACTCTCCGGGGAAACCAATTTTTATTTTCCTTCCCATTCAGGGACAGTTATTCATATATTTATTTGCATTGCCATAACACGGAGATGCAGGCTGTGATCAGAGGCCCATTGTGTAAGGTGCTGTACACACAGTTTATCAAAACAGCCTCCGCTTCAGAGAGCCTCCAGTCTAAACAGGGAAATTCTAGAAGTCCCAAGGGGAAACAAATGCTTGTAAAGCTTCCAAGAGAGAACCAGAATGTCTTTGGAAAAGCATCTTTGGGTGGCATTTCAGACTAAATGGAAATCTTGATGTTCTCATTTCAGTGATATATTTCCTTGGGTTTGTGTGATTAGGAGTCTTCCCTGGATTTTCTCAGCAATTACATCAAAACAGTTTCAGATAATAAAATTTAACTGAGGCTCAAAGTTGTGCCCATAGCAAAACTTAACCAGAGTCCCTTCCTATCGGACAATTCATTGTTTAATTAATCCTTACAATTCCTCCTCAAACATCAGGTGCCAGAAATTCCTTGGTTACTCCTCATCTGCAAACGTTACAAACTCTAACTCCCACCACTTCCTGTTCCATCTTTCTTGAAGACTAAGGGAACTTGGAAAAACAGAGACACCTTGTCCACATGAGTGACTGTCATGTGGGGGAGATCAATAAAACATTCTGAAGGCAAGTCCACCAGAGTATTTTCAAAATTAAGGCCTGAAATATCTTGAGAAGGACATCTTGAATAACCTTTTCAAAGAAAATAATGCCCAGCTGTGTTTATGTAATAAAAATGAACAAAAGAACAAAACCAGGTGTGTTCTTACACATATTACCATGCATCCATTCAGGGACAAAATGGCTACATATAAAGCACAACGAAATATCACCTCCTAAACATAAGTATGCACTGGAGAGAGGAGTGTGGGTATTTTAAGCAGAAAATAAACAAATGGTGGACAGGACAAGATGTACAAGGAGATCTGCATTACTGGAAGTGCTTCTACTTGAGGACATATTCCTCCTTCTCTCTTCTAGAAAACATAAGGACCAAGAAGGGAACAAAAAACCTCAAGGGTAACGCCAAGATGATGCTTACCTTCATGTTCATACAGAATCAACAGCATCTTGAAGCCCCTTGTCTTTGAACCTCTTCTCTGTACTCATCAGGGGCACGATCTCTTTGGTCTCTGCATGGACTTCAGAAATCTCCAGGAGTCTGTAAAAAAAAGAGAGGTTGATAGACTGAAGATATGCTTACTCTTGGGCTGTGTGGTTGGTGGAGTTTCACCACTTAAACATGATTTCTGATAAAGTTGCTGTAGATGTGCATTACTTTTCTGCCCTACATGCTGGCAAGAAGTGGAGATCTTTTGGGGAGTATTAGTTTTGCTGGATGTGCTGGAGGACAAAGTGGGAAAGAGGAGAGAGTGAAAGAGAAGCGTGTTTGTCACTGGTTATTCAGACCAAGCATTGTGAACATAAGTAATACACATTTATATTTCTATAGAAATACTGCTGCTAGATCAGTGGACAAAACTCTGGCATGGAAATTCATTGAATTGTTGGAATTTAGGGGAGAACAAGTTGTTAAAGAATTCACAGGCAGTACTTAGTTGATAGAAGATGTAAAGTAAATGCTAGCCATTTTACCAGTTGTGTAGTTGTTAGGTTCTGATCTTATATTTTAACAGTTGAACATCGTAATATTACTTCAATGAAGTCAGATTGCAAGTGTTGTTTTTCTTTTAAATGAAAAATGGCATAATCTACTTTGGCACTGGTAGCTGTTAACAACATCACGAAAAATTTCTTTTTTTGTGCACCATCTTCTGAGTTGCAAAAAAAGTTAATCCCTGCTAGAGCTGGACAAGCTAATTTTATAAAAAGCAGAACATGCCTGATTTAGTAAAGGGATTTCTGTTCTGAAGCTTTCAAATCTCCTGTTCACCTTCCTGTCAATCACTGAAGTGAATCAGCCTTTTAGTGGAAGAAACTTCATCTAATCTTGGTGACAAAAACACGGTATAAGAAAAGCTAGTTCAGCAGTATGGCAGCCCAACATGCTGTGTTGCAGACAGGAGATCCTAAATTCTTTACTTAACAAATGACCCTAAAAATACATACAGGTGAAGAGCAAGGGGAGAAGACGGCCCAAAGGTATTTGAAGGAAACCACAAGTCAAGGACTGAATAGTAGAGAGGCTGACAATGCAACCTGGCCAACTTCATCACTGTCAGCTTCTGGTAGCCATTTCCAAGAAGGAAGGAGACTGCAGAGTTATTGGACAAAATCTGCTAAAGCATTGTCACGTAGGTGTGTTTATAAATTTTGCCAACAACAAATTCCTAGACTGTAAGAGTTTTACCTAACATGGATGCAATATTCCTTCAAACCAGTTGCTGAGCCCTTGTTTGATTGAAGTTATTCTTAAACCAGAGGTTTGTTGGTTGGTTTTGTTTTTTTTTTTTTTTGGTTTTGTGGGTTTTTTCTGTTTGTTTGGTTTTTTTTAACTTGAATTCTGAATAGCAAATTGAGTCTAAAATATCATGCTGAGTGCTTAAGCCATTTCCATTCAAGTGGGGCTAGATGTTGGTCTACAGATTTGATCTGGAGCAACAAATTACTGAAATTTTAAAAATAATTGGAAAAACAATAGACATTTTAACTGTCRTTTTAACAAAGCACTGAAGAGATGAAAACTTGGAATTTCCTAGTTGCAGTCTCTATTACTTCACCACTCTCCATCTGACCAAGTTATTTCTCCCTGTAGCATTAACTGGATCTACTGTAAAATCTATACTGTAGACAGAGAGGTTCCTATGCTTTGGATCAGGTATTTTAATCTAGGATATTTTTTCTCTCTAGTGAAGCTTTAAGGCTTTGAGGAACATTCAGCCTTTGTTATGACTCACACAGGAATAAACTTCAGCTCTAAATTCACTAAATTAAGCCTGTTATTGCCAAGGACCACAATGAAGAGAGATATTTATTCAATATGCTTTCCACTAGGGCCAAGGACTAAGGTCATGGTTTATGGTTGTTTCTTATGCAATGAACATCAAATGAAAGATGCAAAAGGATTCCATTTTAAGACAGAGTTAAAATGAGCTATTTAATATACTAAAACCTAGTGTGTACTGTATTGCAAGTCCACAGTGTTCCACAAAGTCAATTGCTGTCTATGCCATTAAAGAAATTAAATGGACTGAGTTTCAGAAATAACCTGTGAGCTATTGAGAAAGGATTTCTGCAGCCCCTCAAGATGAACTGCCTATTACAGCTGCATGGCAGACCAGGTTAGCTTGAAACTCTCCCTTGGTTGCATGCTGGATGGGAACATGGACCTCGAGCCCTCCAGCCTAAGTATGAGGTTCTCATGAGCTTGAGCCACCAAGTGAAGCTCTGCACTTCCTCCAGCTTCACACAAAGACCCCATAATACTACAATTTTACATTCTCCGAGTACCCACAAATCAGGTTGGCTGCAAAACTGGCCTAAGTTTTATGCAAAAGATGCGTGAATATTACAGACAAGTTAAGACTCCTCACAGCTTTTAGTCTGCATGGAAATAAACTATTATCTGCCCAGCTACAGACAATGGCAAAAATTTCCCACCTGCACATTTCCTGCATATTTTCTTCTTGTTCTGGTATTTTTTAGCCTATTATGTGGTAATCAATTACCACCAACAAGGAGATAAAACAGCTCAGACAGCTCTTTCCTGGCAAGCACAGGAGAACTGCAGGGATAATTAATTAACGTTATAATATGCAAATAAAAGATATTGCTTTACAGCTGGGATTTTTCACAGCATTGTATAATTATGCAAAGACTTCATCTCTGGTTCAGGAAGTCTCACAACCAGAAATCACAAGAGACTGGAAGAGCATCACTGCTTCCTTGCCCTATCTGTACACTCTTTCCTTAATCCCTTTAGAGACAGGATCCAAGGCTAGAAGAACCCTTAGTCTGGCTTGGTACAGCCATTCTTTTGTGTAAGCAAGCACAACTTCAAAAGGACATTTTTACACTATTTACTTTCTTTTCTCCAAATGTAAGCCCTGGTAGATTGATCTTCCATTAGGTGTACAACATGAAAGTGGAATAAGGGCTAGAGGAAAGGTATCTGAACAGGGAGCTCAATCCCACCAAATCATACACATCCAAGATCTTGATTCTAGTAACGGCTGAATTCAGCTCCAGGAAAAATGACAGCATAGGCATAGTGACAAAAAACAGCCCTAAGATCCCATTATGAGGTCAAAAATGAAGGAACCCGAAATAGCATAGGTGGGAAGGAAAACTGGGCGCTCTCCTAGTCTTGAGATATTTTTTTAATACTTAATTACCTCCTCCACATAAAAGTCTCAGGCATTTTAGAATAACAGCCCAACAAGAAATAAAGATGCTTGCTATTCAATGTTTTCAACTTCTGGACAAACTGGTGTCTGACAGGAGTCAGGTCTTTAAAGAAATATCCAGTTCCTCCAGTGGGTCACCTTTTCTTCTCCATCAGCTGCCACTGTCACTCCACCTACTGGCTTGGAGTCTGTAGTTTTCTGCAGGTACCAGTTCCTGCAATCTCCACCATTTCACACCAGCAAGCCTTTGCCTAACATCTAGTTAAAAAAAAAAAAAAAAAAAAAAGCTGGAGGACTGGGAAAATATTCCTCCAATTTTAAGAGAAAGAATGGTATCTTTCTAACATTTTTTGCTTTGATAAAAATTTTTAATCACCTTTCTATTAAAAAAAAAAAAAAAAGTCTAAATAAAGAACAGAAACCTGGAAAACAGAACTACAGACTTGTGTCTCACAGCCAGTTACCACTGGTGCTTATCCAGGCTTTGAAGGATGGTTCTCCTATGGTCCCATCTCTCATAAAGTCTATCTTCTATGTTTATTATAGGTCCCTAATAAAAGAAGAGTCTGTGATGATACCTTTCCCTGCGACAAACTTATTTTCTCCTCTGCACACTTATTTCAAAAAAGTTGTAGGAACTGATTATCTTTGAAAATCCTACTCCTCCATCAAATTTAGCTAAAACAAAACAAGTTCAAAAGTTCACAGGAGGGTTGTTCAGATGGACAGGCACACACAGGTCTACAAACACACAGGCAGTAGTTTTGGCTCATTACTCTAGGAAATCCAGAAAGAGAAGAAATCCATGCTCAAAGATAGGCTGAGAGCCCTCTGCTAAATTGAGCTGAGAGCATTAAATGGTCGGGCCATTAGAGAAGAGGTGGCACAAGGTTTATGTAACCCAGCTGCGTAATGGCATTTGACCTACTGCTTAGCAGAGCACCAGCTCCACTGCCAGCAGCAGCAMCAACCAGGAAACAAGCAGGTGGGAGGAGACAGGGAACAAAAGGAAAGAAAAGGGGGGGGAAGGCTTTGCTAGCTGATCTGGTTGATTGATGTGATTAATTGCCACCCACACAGGTAGGTGTTGCTACTGTTTATTTAGCACTCTGCCAGCAACAAATGGTTGGGATTCCTTCTGGTTGCTCCAYAGACTTTGTCTACCTGGAAGTCAAAACCAGTTGTATCTTATGCATCACCACTGACTAAACAAAACATCAGGAGTGTAAGATAAACAATCCTAAACAGCTGGATGGCAGGGACACTGCATACTCTCCCCATCTGCCACGGAGCCACGGGCAGTGGGATCCAGCCAACTCTCCTTACAAAGCTCCTTCTCTTCTGCTATACCTCCTTCCTCAGAAAGATGTTAGTATAGCACTGAGACCCATAGCTATGTATACTCTTGGAACCTTGTGGGCTTGAAGATTTAAAAGCATCTGCTTCGTGTGCTGTTATGGTTGGCAAAGGCAAAGCAAGGGGGAAGGGCAAAAGGGGGAAAAAAAATACATATCAAGACTGTTCTTCTGGGGAAGGAAACTTAAATTCAAGAACGTATAGATGGTGCAATAGATGCTTGGAGCAGGAACTGCTTTGGTTTTGTTTTTTGGTTCTGTACTTACACATCCTGCCTGGACTGAATTTAATAGGAACTGCTGCATTTACAAAGAATAGTTAAAAAGGAAGACTGTAAAATATTCTAACTTAGAATAAACATACGCATTATCATCCCACAAATAGAGATTTCAAAAAATCTTTTCCAACTTTAGTCATGTCAGGGAAGTATATTTCTAATACCTCTGTGCAAGTGTGCAAAGGTTGAATGACTGTTCTTTTTACCCACTGGCATATGTAAAGATAAGTTACGGCTCCTCTGTCRATTAGAGCAGTTAGCATTTCAAGGATGGGTGATCTTTCTAGCAATCTGATTTATTCTCACCAGTTTCCACATATTAAACATAGCAACAGTATGCACCAAGGAAACAATAATAGCTAAAGACATGTCAAACATTTTTCTACAGTTTCATTTTCAGTCTAGCTAGCAACATTTTTGATCATGTCAGGACTTCCCAACTTCTCACCAAGTCTGTGAACACGTATCTCCTTTAGTAACACGCACAGCTCCATGTCTGTTCTCAAGAAGCAGCACACACATAGACACTCAGCTAGTGCAAAAGAAAAATCTAGACTATAGGAAAACATACTTTCAGTCAATAGTCAATGCCTTAGAAGAGAGAAGGTGTGGGAGAAAAAGAGGTAAGTTGATCAGCAGATCTGTTAAAAAGAAAAGCCATGGACGGAGCTTGGAGCACTTTGTGTCAAGCTGCTTCAGTGCTTTATCTTGGCCAGGGAACATACTGATTGTGGCTTTCCCAGCTGAAAATAGGTGTCTATTGTTTTCACTTTTGGTAAGAAGCCAATTAGTTGTCAAATGGGGTCATCACAAAATTGTTAGTGTGCATGGCAAAGCAAAAAATACTTGTGTGTTCACTTTGTCAGAACAAATTATAATGCAAGAATTTCCAGCAAGGATGGGGTGAGGGGTATATCCTTGTTCACAGGGCAATCAAGATGCAAACCTTCCTGTTAAGCTAGGCTTGAGCTGATAAGGAAAATGAGTGAGAATTTATAGAAGACTGGCCTGTAACACCCAGAATAGGCRTTACACAGAATGTTTTAAATACTACAGGACAACTCCTCTTATGTAATTACACCACTTCTTGATTAGATGCATAGCACCTGGGATCCAATATATACAGTCAGATGCTGAGATTTTTCTTTTTGTTCTCAGTGATATTTGCAGAGGACATGAAGAAAACTGCATTGTCACAGGTACATGAAGCCAAAGTTGCACAGTACCAGAAAGGATAAATCTGCACTAGCACTGACCAGCAACAACAGGTTTGAGATATATCACATGCTTGTTTCCGCCTATTAGCATTGCAGCATTCTTTCAGTATGTAATTAGCACTGCTTACCTGTCTTAGGCAATATCTCTCTGCCTAATATGTGGCATTAAAACTAATCACCCAGGCATCGCAAATGCCACATTTCCAGTACAAGGATATACACTGCCCAACCACTGCATCCTTCGTAAAAGCCAAAATGACCATCAGCAGAACAGTTTGCAGTAAGAACACTCACAGCACGTCCAAGCCTAATGAGCAGCTGTTTGGGCAGGGGTTTCCAGCTGCCCTTGGAGTCCAGCTGAGCAAGCTCAGGTGTGGCTATGTCCAGCCTGCCAAGACCTATCATGCCTGGGGCCTCCGAGACTGGTCATTGCATGTGTGCAGTACGGTGAAGGATGATGAACAGCTGATGCATGGCTGACCTTTCTTAATATTGCTTAAATTCTTAATCACTTGCTTTGCCTGGCCACAGCAAAGCTAACCATTAGCACCAGAGACAATGGCTACTGAAGGCACAGGAGCTCTGGGCTACCCATGTAAATAGATCTCCAAAAGGCTAGCAAAGGCCAGTGAACATTGTGGTCTACCAGCTTGTTGTGGTTTAAGCCCGGTAGGCAGCTCAGCCCCACACAGCTGCAGTGGAATGGGGGAGAGAATTGGAAGGGTAAAAGGGCAAGAACTCATGGGTTGAGATAAAAACAGTTTAATAGGTAAAGCAAAAGCTGCATGCACAAGCAAAGCAAAACAAAGAATTAATTCACTACTTCCCATCAGCCATCTCCAGGAAAGCAGGGCTCCATCACCCGTAACAGTTACTTGGAAAGACAAATGTCATCACTCCAAACGTCCCTCCCACCTTCGTCCTTTACCACAGCTTTTATTGTTGGGCATGACGTCATATGGTATGGGATATCCCTTTGGTCAGTTGGGGGCAGCTGTCYCAGCTTCTTGTGTACCCCCAGCCTACTGGCTGGTGGGGTGGGGTGAGAAGCAAAAAGGCCTTGACTCTGTGTAAGCACTGCTCAGCAATAACTAAAACATCCCTGTTTTCATCAAAAATCCAAAACAGAACACCATGTAAACTACTATGAAGAAAATTAASTCTATACCAGCCAAAACCAGTACACAGCTGAAAAACAGAGTTCAGGAAGACCATGTAATTTGCCCATGATGAATGGATAAACCCATGGTTACATCAAACCTAGATCTGATTCTTCCACTTCAGGGTCATATATATCACACAAAGGATAAATACCTCTTACATCTGTAGCATCAACTTTTGTTCCTAGCCAGACTTTCATTTCCTAAGACCACTATGTCTGTACAAGGCTACACCTGCCCTACTAAACCCTTGGTAGGCCCAAACTCTTCCCCTGTTCACTGAGCTGGTGTGCTTGCTGATCAGGCAGCATGCCCTGGGTGAGACAAACCTGCTTTAGATTTTGTATTCAGCCACAACCCCTGGGCACTGCTGAACCAGGCCCTTCCACCAAGGCAATAACAAATCCCTGTGAATGCTGATGGAAGAAGAACTAGCACAGTAAGGGCTTGTTCTTCCTGCAGGTACTGTACATGAAATTAGGATGAGGAATACTCCACCTCTTGTCCAGTCTTGGCCGGAGATACCCAAACCGAATAATCTTTTCCTCATATACATCTCTTTTATGCTTACCACAAGCATATGTGACACATACGTTTACATTCTCTTTACAGTGGTAGGTACCACGTCTAATGCTCCGTTCCCACCATGTGCACAGCTGAATGTGTATAATGCACAAGGCATGCCATCCAAGTTTATTTTCAATTACTTAAGTGGATGTTTCTCCCTGAGGCACAGTTTCTGTTTAGCTTGTTTAGATGCCACAAATCCAAACCCTTGGAAAAAAAAGAAGAAAAAAGATATAGTTAAAGACCATAAACAAAGTGCTGTGAAAGACTGCCCCTGGGAGGGAACAGATGCATTGCAATTTTGAAAATTAAAACTCCTGCAACCAGTTTGCCAGTTCCTTTGATGATGAAAGCAAATTTCATTAAAGTGACAGCAGTCGATTTCCTGCAACTGCACTGATGTCTTCCTGCAAAGCAAGGCCAATAAATAAGTATATATTTAAAGGCGAACGGAATCGACATGCCGATACAGCATTAAGAAAGGCATCGGGAGCCTCTGCCTCCCCTTCCACAAACATTCTTGTGTCAAGGCTTCCTTCCTGCAGCAGGCTCACCTTCACTAATATCCTCCTCCCTTTGCTTTTCTCCCAACAGCAGGTCAGAGGAAGGGACAGTCTCCTCTAGTGCGGTAGGTTACTTGCTCTCATGTACCAAAATAGTAACTTGTTCAACTGACACAAAAGAAAGAAAACATCCTCGCATCCTGTCCTGCTGCCAGCTTTCAAAAGGTAATTAAACATCCCCCTTTTTCAAAGAGCAGAGTTCTCCAGGATCATGGTGTTTGAGCTCTGATGTTGTCAAACAACAGGGGGTTACTTAAGCTTTGCCTGACCTTTCCAAAGACCTACAACCAATTTAATGGGAGCCCTCCTTAGTGGTGACAGAAACGTCCCATTATCTGCTTCCTATTGTCTAGATTGCTTGGGGTAATGGGGAACTTTGATTCTCGTGGTGATGAGGGCAAAACCAAACCGCTTCAGGCAGATCCACATTCATCCGTATTTACAGTGCAAAGAGAAGTTTTTCTGTGCAAAACTTAGTGACATCTTGATCACGTAAATTTTATTTCCCCCCATTCTGTTCTCTTTGCCTGCTGTTTCCTTCTCATGCTCAACAAATTGTAATAAGTGCTATAAAGACCCAATCCCACTCCCAAACTAGGAAGTCATGTTCTCCATGTGTTCCAAGATCATCCATCCACCTGAGAGCCGCTGATGGGTGGGAATGGCTTCGAAAGACCTGCCTGGCAGCAAAGCTCTGTTGGTACCCAGCACACCATGTACCAGTTGCACCTACTTCTTCCCTATCCTATACATGAGATGCTGCAGAGATGGAGGTAGAAGGGGAGTCGGGTACGCTGATGCTGTGCTGGGTGAGAACTCCTTACACCAGGAAAACTTCCTTGTTCCTTTGCAATCCACTAGAATCATCAAAAAACACCAGGGAACAGAATTCAGCTCAAAATTCACTCTACAATTTGTGTTTGCTTTCCTTTTCTTTCTGTTTTTCCTTCAATCTCAAACAGAGAAAATAGGAGTCCCAAAACAAATGCTGGGTCAAATTCTGCAGGCTGCAAAGCAGTAAACAACCCACTCATTCCAGGGGAGATCTGCTCAATTAAGAACCATTAAGTCTAGCTCTGTTTCATGATTTTATTGTTTGCTGAAAAGTCCCTGGAAGGCAGCTTCCCAGAGAATCAATCCTYGGCAGCCAACACGAGATGAAGACGTTATACTTCTGCTGTTCCTGGACTCACTCAGGCAGGACCCTTTAATCCGCAAAGTGGAAACAAGGCCATTGCCATGCCATCCAACATTCAGCCACTTGCTTTGTCTCAAATAAAAGGGGAGAAGTACAGCAGGCTGCTTTTCAGCTGGAGAGAACCCTAGAGCAGGCCAGCTAAGGGGCCAGCTGGCTCCAAGCAAGGCTCTGGCTTCTGCATTTTGTCTTTGCCTCAGTGAGATCATTCTCTGCATTGCCTTCCCCTCCCTCAAGTTTTCCTCTGCTTAGCCTATGTAAAATAATTACTGGCAGGAAACCTGTCTCTCAGTTTTCTTCCCCTCTCCCCCAGACATCCGAGGGGCAACAACATTCTGCGGCTATCCAGGAGTTTGAAAAAAGAATAAAAACCCCTGTGTTTAGCTCCTTCCGCAGTACGGTCATTACACAAGCCKCCTCTTCGCTCCCCCTGCGAGGCGAGAGAGAAGACATGGGGATACCAAAGCTTCTGGGGCAGGATATAGTCATACCAAGCAACGCAACTTGTCCAAGCCTTTTCAAGACACCCGTGGTGTGGTGAGGATTAGTGAGTGTTTTGACTCAGCCCGGGTAATAAAGGGAGATGCTTAAGGCAGCAGACTYCCTGCTGCTGCCTACACCAGAGCCTGGGAAAGCCAAGCTTGCTGCTGCGGGCRGGGAAGGGGGGTGCAGACGGGTACGAACTACCATCACACAGGGGCGATGGGGGGAAAGAGCAGCCTTCCCAAAATAGCTGTTACTTTCCCCAAATTTCTCATCACACAAGAGAAGGAGCTGCAGCCAGCCTGGGTTTTCTTCAGGGCACTTCCCCAGCTTGGTGGCAGGAGCAGACAGGCATTAGCTCTTTTACCTTGGGCCAGCAAATTTAATTCTGCCAGACCTACCAAAAAGACGCCTGAACTGGCCATGCTCAAACACAGGTCAGGGTCATCCCTTGGGAGCTTCAAGAATATCATAGCAACCATAATGGCCACAACAAATTAAAGCAATGCGTCAGTCGCCGGCGTTTCTGGAAAGTACCTTTGGATTATGCTTCTAGCAAAACACATCCTCACCAAAAACACACAAGTTCTGCAGTCGTACAGGGTGAAGGGGTGTTGGGTCTGGTTTTGCTTTTTTTTTTTTTTT
>JASVER010000026.1:1801990-1812102 GCA_030449065.1 Oceanodroma leucorhoa | reverse complement strand
CTAGTGAGATAATCTAAAAATTACTGAAGTAAATACATATTTTTTTATTACCAGTTCAAAGCACACAGTCAAGTAGAGGGCTGCTTCATAAGTTACCTGAGTGCATCCAAATGTAACACCAACTCTGAAAGTGATTTATGAACGCATCAATGATTTATTCATGTGGCCCCAAACTGGGCTGTCATCAGTCCTCACCTCACTCTGAGATAACCTCACCAAGCACAATAGAGTAGCTTTGTATCAGCCCTGGGATAAACAAAGAGCACTGGCCAACCCCATTCCCTGGAAACCCTTATTTACTTTTTATGACAACTGCAGGGGATGCATTTGTTTTCTCTGGAAGAAAGAAGGAAGAAGGGTTACTTGGCTTTTTTTTATGTCTCATGGACTCCTCCTTCTCACCCATGACTGTGGGCCGTGCTACCCTAGCTGCCACAGAGCCCCAGAATAACACAGCTAAAGACATCCCAAGTTACGTGATCTCCTCTGGACCAGAGGATGAACCTCTGCAGTACGCACTCGTTTCCCTGGCTTCCTTGTTCCCTCTGTTCCTGCATCCTAGATCCCATCAGAGAAAAAGCATGCACAAGGCCACAAGGGAGAGTTTTTGAGTCCAGTTAAGATGACAAAAATTTTCTGGGCAAACAAGATGGAAGCCAGCATGAATCTTTCCACCACCCTAAAGCATCTTCCTCTGAAATGGGAAAAGAACTCGAATAAAGTTTTCACAAGACTCATAATGAAAGTATCTAGATCCCGCACTTAGTGGATTTCAAGCCTCTTAATTTCTTAGATGCTTCTGAAAAATTTGGCTTGCACTTCCATGAAGATAGAGGCAATGTAAAACATACAGAAACTGTGAGATACAACTTCCCCAAATACAAACGAAATCAACTGAGCTGAGCTCATTTATGTAACACTGATTTGGCACAGAATAAAGGTACATCCCAACATAAAGAACTAAGAACTTCTGTGAGACTTGCACACAAGAAAGAAGTAATCCATACATCATTTTGGTTAATCAATATCCTTAATATCATTCAGACAGTAGCTCCAAACAGTTGATTTCTCTGCCATCCAATATTTATCATTTTCATGCATTGGCTTAGCTTATAATAATCCTCCTTTATATCTCTGAAGTCTCTGCATACGTGCTCATCTTGATTTGTTATTGTGGGATTTCTTTTTTAATTTATCATTGTGCGAAGTAATTCATTAAAGCCAGAAGCTGGCAGACAGACCATTGTTTTTTGTTTTGGTTTGGTTTGGTTTCATTTTCTTTTTTTGGGGGGGTGAGGAGGGAGAAGAAGAAAAAAAAGAATTGGCTATGGGAAACATCAGATTCTTAACCCTTCTCACCTGGTGTATGAAATGGTATTTTGTATACCCAACTGTTTTTGACTGAGTAAAATTGTTAATGCTCATGAGACAGGCTCTATCACTRTTGTCTTGATCATGTATCAGTCTACAATGCAAGATGGATTAGCTTAATATGCTCTTGAAAACTAGACCTACTTTTTTCTACCCTGACCTATTTTTAATAGCTGTAGCAGGAGGAGTTCAAAGAAAAGTTGCTCTGCCTGGAGCTGCACCTTCCCAACACGATTGCATCACCAACAGCCACAAGAACTCAACAGTCAAAGTAGCAAACTCTCATGCAAGCTGTGAAATATATTCTCACACTCAAATTCACAAGCAACAACGTTAGCAGGCCAGACTCTGTAGATGGGGTGAAGTGATAAACAACCCCCTCCTTTCCCTACTGAGAACAAGAGAGTCAGATTCTYCACCACAGATACTGAAGGCAAAAAAACCTTGCTTACAGGTGTGAAAGCGGTAGGACAAGAGGGGAAAAAAAAAGCCTCCACTTAAATGAATCTGAGCACTAAGCTGAGTTGTTCACTGAAACACATCTCACCTTTAMAGACAAAATCTCTCTCTCATCTTTAATTTGCCATTGTGGATGCCCTACTGTTGGAAGTGGAAATCTGGAGCTGGTAAGGTACAYGAACATGGCATTATCCTACAATGAGAGCACTCTGTCTTGTTCAGATGGGAAAGGAGAGACCGTGGCAAGCACATAAGAGGAAAAGGCAAGTACAATCAGCACAGCTGAGCAAAGGTATGACTGAGGTTTCAAAGGAGAAGCCACAGGAGATGCCACAGACCAACTCTTCAGTCCATGCAAGTCAGCCTAGCTCCAGCAAAATCAGTTGAGCGCCTGCATCAGATCACACCTGATGAACAACGGCTGCACAATATGACATGCACACTGCCACCCAGACTTGCCCCTGAAATAACTAGCTAGTATTATTATTGAAATTAATTGCTCCTGAGTTGCCACATCTTGTGTATTTTAATTTAAGCAGGTGGAGGATGCCTTCACTTTTAAAACATGGAGTTCTACCCCCTCCAGTAAATCCACTCAAAGCACAGCAATTAAAACTCCAAGCTCCAGAAAGACAGATTCAAAGCAACTTTCAAGTGTCTTGAGTAAAACCCGCAGGTGAAATTCTCTACAGGGACAAACAGGTGAGATCCCATTAAAGTCCACACCACAAGTCAATTCAAGCAGAAGTACGGTGATGAGCATCCAGGCAGCAACTGGGACACCTCTAAATGTAAAGTATGCTGCAAATATTGTTGGTTATGAAAAGCACGCTGCTGTAACAAGATTCCAGATAGTGATATCCTGTTTGGGTCAAGTAGGAGAGTCAATTTTGTCTTGTCAAGTGAGCTCCATTTGTAAAATTTCTCCTGAGGCACCTGCTTCCTTCCAAAGGCTCAGCAATTTTTAATATATTCTCTTCCTTGAAGATGTATTTTTGTGAAAGTGATGAGAGTATACAGCACCACTCCCACCTTTTCCAAGATTGCTTTTGGTGTTATTTTGATGCCTCAGGAGCCTCATTTCAGCCTTATAATAACCCACTTACATATGAACACCTCGTAGTTGTCACTGAGTGATGTTTCATATCTCCAGGCTTCCCATACCAAAAAAGCTTGAGGCTTATTCTCTGTTTATGCTTCTCTGATGTGGGGCAGTGGTGCTTTCCTGTACACTGCTTAAAACTTTCCTTCCTAATAAATTGAATTTGGCAGGTCCTTGCAGTTGTCTACACGTTATATCATGGGAAAGGTAAAAGCTTATAGGTGAGGGAATCAGCGATTTGAGAGGAGTGCTGGCTGGATCAAAGCCTACTGTATAAGTCCTGTCACCCCAGGAGCCCCCTTGTACAACAGATACTGCAGCATTGCTGCGGTATCAAGAGGCACAACTTGCAGGCACAAGCATGCCTGAAGCTCTCCTTAACACAAGGGGAAGAAAGGCGCTCTCAGCAGTGACAGCGAGTCTCCAGGGCATCTCACATGGTCCCCATCCATGCTCTGGGGGAAGGAGGTCATCATCTGGATAAGCTCATTCTCATTAAGATCTCTTGGTGGAACTCTGTTTACCAGCCCTGGTCTTTGTAAGGGACTGGAGAGGTGATCTTGCCACGAACCATTATTTGGACTGATATTAAACTAGAATATGTCTGTCATTGCAAAGAATTTGCCCTGCTGTTTCATAGATGCTACTTATCTAATGCTATACCTCTGGTTTCAAATTGTCTGAATAATAACTGGGAACTTACTGGATGGTACAAGACACTACAAGGAAAGATATTTTCTCATACAGCCTTGGATCCAGACAGRCAACAGAGAAGCTTCACAGATTTCAAGCAGGAATGTGGATAATACAATTTAATTTTTTACTTCTCAACCTGAATTTTATTTTCCTCTTATTTTGTTTAGCTTCGGTCTGCCCAAGACCCAAGAGATTTCATTCACAGATGCACAGCCCTTACGTCTAAAAAAACTTCCAGATTACTACTTTTGACCTCCATATCTCATAAATCACTGTATTTCATACTATGATTAAATCAAAAGTTCACGTTTAACTAGCTCATATTTTCTAGAAGGGCTTCCGATCCAGATTCAAAGGAATCAAGAATTGACCAGTRTACCTCCAGTTTGTTCCAGGGTTCAGTCCACCACTTCAAACTGAAACGTTCTCTCCTTTGTATCTTAAGAGTACCTGGATACAACTTTCAGACACTGACAGCTGGTAGGCTATTGATTCTYCCAGAGACAAACAACCTAATAAACAATTTCTTGTTCTTTTGAAGGCATTTATCCACTGTATTTTATTACCTCCTACTCACTCACTAAGATGTTACTAGAAGTTCTTCTGATTATTCTCTCATTTACACAGAAAATGAGGAACAACTTGAAATTGGTGGCATTAAATTTGGCATGAAAACAGGGATAAGTGAGTTCCAGAGTTTTTGACTTGTCAAAGTTTAGAAAGGATGCTGCGTGCTACTCGAACTGATTTATTCAGGTTATTCTTCCTTTTCACCACCACAGATGTTCCGYTGACAGAAAAACATTCGGGTTTTGAAGTAAACTGCTGCAGAGAAGACTCACATACAGCTGTTGCTTAACAAGCACCAGCCTTGMCAACAGTAACAAATAACCTGAAAAATCAGAGAGGTTTTGGCATWTCCTTGCACAACTGATGTGAAAGAGATGCTCTCCTGCCTTCTCATCAGAGGGAGAACACGGCTCTCACAGGACCCGTTCTGCAGTGAAAGTGGGCAGGGGGAAGGCATCTCTTCCGGCTGTCAGCAGCCCCCCCTGCAAGAAGGATTTCAGATCAAACTGGAGGAGTGAGAAACACCGACTACAGGGTTCAAAGTTGATGGCACTTTTTTCCCTCATCTCCTTGGAGCCACAGGAGACCACACTGGGCCCAAATGCAGAGAAGCGCTCGTGTACACGGGCACGCTGGCCTTTTGGGGGGGGGGCAGAAAGAAGTGTCCCAGCTTCCCCCAATAACAAACGAAGTTTCAGGGGGGAGGGGGTAGTGGGGAGAAAAGCCATCTTTGCAGTTTTGATTTTCTTTTGGATTTTTATTTTCTACTACTCTGTTGGCCCCTAGCTTATAAGAAACAGGGGTTAAATTGCCAAGCCAAATCTCCTGCATCCAGCAGTTCCAAATCCCTCTGGCAATAAGGAAAACAAGGACTACCACCTTACTCCTTCCTGAGGGGAAAGGGGATGCATGCACTGGCACAGGAATGAAACATCTCTTGGCTTTTTATCCTGAGCTGTTGAATTGGAAAACATAATTACTACAACTCCCTGGATGCAGCACAGCTTCTAGCACCACTTCCATGCTCCCCTCCTCATTCCCATCTCCTCAGTTTTGGACTTGCAGCAATCAAATAAAATACATTTGCAAAGGAGTCCTGTGCTGATGGGAAGGGGTGCATATAGCTGCTCACCTGATATCCTCATTCATACCCCTCTGATAACTCCTAATCAGCTGATATACCTCAGGAACAGCAAGTGAGCTAAACTCTGCTTTCAGCCAGAGCAGTCCAGCTTTACTGGGTTGGATTAAATTCTTCAGGTATAACTGCTCATTGTAGCCCTTCATATTAAGAAAAACACTTACATAGTTGTTTACAAGCTCATTTCATGTTCCTCTCAGAATAGCAAAGAGTTCAGTGATTTACCACTCCTGCTTTCCTATCTTTCTATCTGACCCTGCTGTCCAAGTAACATCATATAAACTACAGATGTTATACAGACTTCAGCAATCCACCCTCCACTCCCTTCAAGATTTCTAAACAACCTCCTGATGCACCGAGTGGAGCGCACATACCACAGTGGGGTTTGTTCACATGCCCAGCTCCCCAGCAAAATGCTTTGGCTCTCTCAAGCGACTAGTATGGTAATAAATACTCCCTTATGTTTGCCATGGCACTCACAGATGAATGCCTGRGTCTCTCTGCTTGGACAGAGACAAATGCAGCAGCTCTCTCTGTAATCATGAGAGATCGATGTGCTCGTGGTCCATGTGCCAACGTGCTCTCGCTCGCATACTGACATGTGCTGCCAGTGACACTGGGAAACAAAACATTTCAGAGTAGCCCAATATACACAGATGTGAGATCCTGAACAGGTATGAAGAGGAGCATATTCCAGAAGCCAACACTCCTTTGCTAAAAAAACACCCAATGCCCCTGCTCACAGGCAGATCCCAAGGCACTCGCCCTTAATTCATGTGCTTTCAGGGACCTTTTCCACCAGTTACTTCGCCTTCCAAATCTGCCCCGCAGCTCTCCACCCTGGCAAAACTGAGCAAGCAACCCAAGAGCAAACAATAAACTGTGACCTCGTTTACTCMATCCACTTAATACGTAACAGACTTTGCATTCCTGTAAGGCTGTCTGGGGAATTATTGGATTTGGTTTGCATCTACCAGGGGTTGCCTGGTAGCTATAGCTGAGCTCRAAAAGCCATATATATGCGCACACATATATACGTACATATACATACATATATGTTTGTATGCACAGATTTTTAGCGCGCTCTCTCTCTCGAGATATATATATAAAATAAGCTAGGCTATGTACATATTCATGTATATGTAGGCAAATCTCACACAGGAAATTTCCAACTGCGGGGTGGGGGGGAGGGGGAATGTAACAAAGAGCTGACCCCTTTGACCCCTGGCATACCTGCCTTTTGTAGGAGGGGGCTGTTTATTTAAGGAGATGTTTTGCAGATGATTGTATCTTTGGGAGACACAACTACGGACACACACACACTGCTGGCTTTGAGCAGGCTAAACTGAAAAAGCAAAGAAGAGAATTTTGGGGGGRAAAGAAAAAAAGAAAAGACTGATTCTAACAGAAAGACAGTGCGCTCTATTATGCTTTACCAGCTTCACAGGTATATTTTCAAAGCATAGCTTTTCAAAGGAGCTAGTGGAGAGGGGGGGGGAAATAAAAATCTGTGTATGCAACTTCTGTGTAAACTTCCTTTAAGAACCCTGGAGTTTACAGATGTTGGAGGACACAGGAAAGCACCTGTCCACCAGCACTCTCTCGCCTGATTAGAAGCTTTGTTACCCCTTGGTCACCACAGAGCAGATGCTTTTTCACTGCCAGTGATCAGATACACCCATTTGACACAACCTGATGAACTACACAACCATCCAAATGTTAACAAAAGGAGACTTCATCACTCCAAGGAAAAGCTGCCATGTGACTTCAGATTCCTATCTGATTTGTCCCTCAGTAGATCATCTATCACCTTTCAAAGAACCATTTGTAAAAGAAAGATCACCATCCTCCCTACCTGCCCGAGTTAGACAAACATATTGGAAGCCTCTTCATCCAAGAGCAGCAATTAAGGAAAAGATTTCCCAGGCAATCCCCCCAAAAATAGAAACAAGCCATTTTCTGGAGTCTTTCGATTTCACCAAGTCCGTATATACAGTCTTAAAAATCTCACTGAGTGAGTTTAGGTTTTGGATTTCTAACTTCATTAACATCAGTACTTTGGCATTTTTAGTGTGCTCACAGCAATCTCAAATCACTTTGTAGAAGCTAGCAAATAACATTATCCCCTTCAGCAGACAAGAAAATCAGGTACACAAAACCTAGAGGTGCACTGAGAATGCAAGATGGTTCAACACCCTGCAGTGTGAATGTTCAATACATTCAATATATTTTATAGTACTCCAAATTTTTGGAATGATAAACATCATGAAGAGCCTTTGCATGAAAATTGGCAAAGCCACTGCTACTCTTTTAAAGAGATGTCCTTTGAATGGTGCTTCTTTTCTCAGTAGTTTCATTCAGAGATCAGGCATTTATTCATAACGGGAACATTCAACATGCTAAAATATGCTGTAACAGTTTATGGAAAACATAAAAAAGAAAAAGGAAGAAACGAACACAAGCACTCTTGTCTTGCCTTAGGGCTCATTGTTTATCCAACCTGAATTTAACCATCCCATGTAACAATCAGCCCAGCCCAGCCTATCTCTCTAAAGACAATACTCTTCAGCATTAATGCCAGCCAGCCTGACTGCAGTCACTAACCTGGACTCAGACCCAGTTTATGGAAATGGCAAACTGAATTTTACCAGAAGCAGAATGAGCTAACACAAACGCTATCGTGAAGCCCTGCCCTTTGTCAACACTTCACTCCTGTCTCCAATCCTGTGTAATGGATTTGTTATACGTGTTCCCACATAACTTCTAACTGTGCTAAAGAAATTAGCACTTCATTGCATCATACCAGCACTAATATGCCAGAAAAAAGAACTGCAGCTTGACTGTTAGAATGGAAGAGAGAGACATTAGACTCCAGGTATTATACGGGAACCAAGACTGGAAGATTTTGGACAGGGGTGAAAGTTACAGGCAATTGTGGCCAACTAACAGAAGGGGTTTGAATGAAAACAGTCAGGCAACCTTGAAGGTAGTGGTTGCAGTAAATAATAAAGGATGCACTCTGTGTGCAATTAACACTGTAGCTTTTAAAATTATTGGTGGAGTCATTCATTTGAAACTTTTGTGAGCTTGTTTCCTTTACATATTTGTACAAGCCCATTGTCCCAGGAAAATCAGATTAAAAGAACAGGTCTGCCATGAATGCAAAAAAGCTGGCCACCTCTGTTAATTCAATGCTGCTGAAAGAATAAGCTGACTCACAGATAGAATTGCAATGAATAACGAAAAAGGAAACATTGGTTATATGAAGATATTTGTCATTCAAGCCAAAGATCGTTGAAGGTCTTCTGTCAAACCTTAACAAAAAAGTGTATTTTTTCTCCCTTAAAAGCTTTTCTGTATTTAAAAAGCTAAAGAAATTGCAGTTAAAAGAGAAGACTTGAGAAAAGGGAATAATCACAGAAAATTCTTCTTTTTTTTTTTTTCCTCCCTTGCTGGAAAATTGTCTTGGAAAATTTTAGAAAAATGTAAGAAATGGGGAAAATTGTCTTTTTCTGCCCTCAAATTCTTTTGCCACATTTAAAAAAAAAAAAAAAAAGGAGAAATATTTTTAAACATGTCTCAGAAAGGAGGAAAGAAAAAGTATTAAATTCCCAAATCCTTCCTGCAACAGAAAAAAAAGCCTTTTTTTCATATTTTTTTTTCCCCATCAGAAATAAAATTTGACATTGTCGCTTGGAGTTACATTTTTTCATTCCTTTTAAAAAAAAATGTTCGCTCATGCCTAACCATGCTTCTAACAATTTGTTTTGGTGGCCTCAGTTTGCAGATGCTAATTCCCTCCTCCTCAACCCTGGGAGAGCAGAGCGATGGTTGCATCCTTGACACCTTGTGGTGCTGTACATGAGGAGGAGGAGAGAAGATGGGGCTGTTCACAGTAGCAGCTTGGAAATCCTGCTCAAATCTCTCTTCCCATTGACTCTTGCTTGTCGAGCTCCCGCCTGCACAGCTAATGTCCCTACTTCTCAGATGGAACAAACACTGGCCTGATTCTGGATGGAACAAACACTGGCAACTGGATCTCCATCAAACTGCAAGCTGACCTGCATAGATGATGTGTCTTGCAGGATTTAGGGCCACTGGTGCTGCTTTTCTTGGCTTCTGCTGGGCTACATGTTAGTACTGTCCTTCTCTGAAAGCAGCAGCATTCACTGAGGAGTGTGGTGCTACTCACCGGGAGGAAGAGACCTGGAAACCAGCCTGGAGTTATATGGCAATTGGTGCACCTGGGGAAGAACAGAGCTCCCAGTTTATGTGCAGAGCACTGCTACATGCTTCCTCCTTCCTTTTCTTTTCCCTAATTTGACTAAGGTCCTGGCTGAAAGGCATTAGAAGTCTGATCTAATCCTGCCCACGCCAACCCAAACTCACAGTATCACCTATTTGCCATGTTTGCTAAGCCTGGAGTGACCAACTAAGCAGCGCAGAAAGAAGTGGCTCTGCAAGAGGAATGGCCCATCTTAGGAATGGCCCTAAGATTTCACAAAGGGGGAAAAAATTCATCCTGCAYCCTGCTGGAGAACTGGAAGGAAATAATATGGTGCCTTTTACACTGGCATGCCTCCAAAAGACAATAACTGAGCTTTACTCTTTCAGTTATTCCCATTAAAAAAATAAAATTATCAGAAATGTTTATTCAACAGTGAATAAAACACTCGAATCAGATAGGCTTTATCTGATAGTAAGGTAATGACTGACTACCAAATCACATGGCAGCAAAACATTTTTCATGGATGTGGTAATGTGCCCTTACCT
>JASVER010000026.1:1711648-1801870 GCA_030449065.1 Oceanodroma leucorhoa | reverse complement strand
GGGGGGGGCGGAATTTGGGCATCCACCTACAAACAGACTTCTGTCTCTGCTCTGCCCTGTGGTCCTATTGCCTTTCAGTTAATTGCCCCCTGACTCCGTTCACCCAGACAGCTGAGTATGATCAGGCATTTCTGCCTTTTATTTCTGTGGCTGCTATTGCAGGCAATGACAGCTTCCATAAGACTTCTACTATTTACATAAAATTAATAAATAACAAATCTATTYGTTGCCATATATAACTAGTATTGTGTAATTTATCTAGAACTTTCAGTTTAGCTCCCAGAAAAAGAAAAAAAACACAACACACAACTCTGTTCTCAGGGGACATTCTTAAAAAATTGTTAGACAATTAAACAGCAGTAAAGTTTACAAGAAGCAATTTACTCTTTCTAATTCAATATACACTAAGTTKCTGGCAATTTTCAATCCTATTGTATTGCAGCTGCTTTAATGCTCYGTGGAAGTAGCAATTTCATTGCTAACCATTAATCTTCAAACATCTTTAGAAGCGAGTAAGAGTAAGCCTGGAAAGCCACAGTATCAGAGAGCACAGGGATGAAATAGATCCCAAAAAGTCATCTAAGCAGGATCAGCAATGCCTAAACCACTCCTGGCAGATGTTTGCCTAACCTGTTTGTTAGAAGCTGCGGCGATGAAGGGACGAACATACAGCAAATTACTAACAGAGACCAAAGACTTCAAACTGAGAAATATTCCAAAACATACTTTCCTCACATGGATAAATTTCCCTGTTAACCTCAGTATAAATGTGTTTACGAAGTGGAAGATATTTGAGCTATCAGCCACCAAACACTATGAATCCCATGAGACGAGTAAATTACGCCTTGTTTTGGATGATGTGTAGCTCTTTCCAATTCAGTTGCTTCTTTCCTAGATACTGCCAATAGCAGCAATTGAATCAGACATTACACAAGTGCCAGAGGAAAGCCTGACAGCCTGAGGTGCGGGCTGTTGGCAGGAGAGGGCGCTTTCAAAAGCTGAAGATGTTTCCAGAAGAAACGAAGTCCTGATAAGAGCCCCAGACACTGGGGACCTTCTTGGCACTTTCTACAGTAAAAATTTCACCATGTGGTGTTCAGATGTCGGTTCTTTTTAAAAGGTTTCCCTTTGCCCCAATGTCCCACACAGTCTATAGACAGAAGGATCAGTAACAGGAGAGAACTAAAATGACAATTCCATAATCCAAGAGTGAACGTAGAGAAATCAAAAAGCTACTGCTGCTGCAGGTCTGCGGCACTTTCTTCACTGTGACCAGCTTCCTCTCATCTTAAAGCGCTAATATGTCCCACACAGGTTACTTTGCCCTCACACACTCTGAGGGGAGACCTTCTCGCTCTCTACAGCTACCTGACAGGAGGTTGTAGCAAGGTGGGTGTTGGTCTCTTCTCCCAAGTAACAAGCGATAGGACAAGAGGAAATGGCCTCAAGTTGCGCCGGGGAGGTTTAGATTGGATATTAGGAAAAATTTCTTCACTAAAAGGGTTATCAAGCACTGGAACAGGCTGCCCAGGGAAGTGGTTGGGTCACCATCCCTGGAGGTATTTAAAAGACCTGTAGATATGGGCTTAGGGACATGGTTTAGTGGTGGACTTGGCAGTGTTAGGTTAACGGTTGGACTTGATCTAAAGGGTCTTTTCCAACCKAAATGATTCTGTGATTAGATAAATCCCTAATATTCCTTTTGAAGATACCCCAAATACATCTGCAGATGTCACTYGCTTAAAGGCAATAGCTGTATCAAGATAAAGCATTTGTATTCAACACCACATGTTGGTGACATCTGGAGCACCTTTGTCACACATCACTCCTCATAATGCTTGGTCATATGGTATCCACATGGAGGAGGCTGCTCTTTAACAATGGTTTCAGGTGAGAAACACTACTACTGGATGAAGAAAACCAGCTCAACCGCCAACTAAAGATTGCCTTGTCCACCGCACCTACACCCTTGCTTTAGCCCCACCATACTTGTGCCCGGCTGTTTCCACATCCACGGAAGATATCGAGGGGCTCTTCAGGAAGCCCCCTCTGCCCTAACTGCTGAGCACTTTAGACGCTAGCTGAGTCTGTGTCCCTGAGGAAGGGCAGGGAAGGGCTGGGTATGTATCTCCCACTGCGTTGGGGCACAGAGCCAACAACAGCCCTACAGCCTGCAAGGCAGGTCCCCGAAATGGGTGTCTAKCCTGTGCAGCTGCAGGGACTAACTTCCCTGAGACCTTCTGCTTTAGGGCATCTCTTGAGAAGGCCATCATAACGACCCAGAGTCCTGTCACACGGATCAAATTTTCCCATTGTCAGATTATTTCCACACAATTAATAATAGACCTGAATGTTGCTGCCATCAGCAGCCGCAGTAGCCTCGTAATCCACCTCAGGTTCACCAAGGTGAAGCCATGAAGAGGGATTCTATTTTACTGTTCAAATAACCAAACTGAAGAGAAGGTGGACATTATTACAGTTACACATTGCGCAAATATCTGTTCCACTGCAAAATACAATTCAAGTTACATAAATGCATTAGCAGTTATATAAYAGCAAAGAAAATTAAGAATGACCCTAGCAAGGAAAATATGAATCAGCTTGCCCTATCAAGCAAGTAACTTTAAAACAAGTTATAGCAGCCTACAGATGCCTTTTAGTCAACCAAGAATTGCTCATCAGAACACAAATAACTGACATTTGAGTCAGAAATTTCACTGATATGAACATTTTAATGAACATTTTAATATTGAGATTTAAAGAGGCTGAAGACAGTTCTGTAATTTTAATAAGAAAAAGAGAACACTTGGGATTTGAGAAAGAAATTCCCAGCAATTATCTTATCCTCCGCTTAAGAGAAAGATTTCTTTTTTGGAAGTACATTGTGTTCTCATCCCCAACTGGTTCCACACGCTGCTCCAAATGCTAAATATCTATAGAACAGCTCCAGCTTTGAACTATGCTAATGATCAGACATCAAGCAATTTTCTCTGGGTAYGAAAACAATTTCACTCTTGGACTGAGTTATCTAACGGAGACATTTTCTATGCAAAAAAAGGTTGCTGTATTTGCTATCTGGAACAGTTCAATGCAGAACTAGAGGACTTTGATGAGAATCATTTTGGCAAAACCTACATGGCTTATGGAAGACTTTGCTTTCTCTTCGAGCTGGCCTTAGATCCCAAACATTTGTAGTAGACTGAAGTATGCCTGTTCTTTGATGCAGTGAGGATTAACCTCCTGCTTTGTACGCTCACATGACGAAGTACACAATAAAAAGAAAACACTCTTACAAGCGACCCAGAAAAATCTGAGTACAATTTGGATAAATCAAGGATTACAGCACACAAGGCTCACTTGCCTGTTACGCTTAGTAAGGCTAACACAGACAGCATGATGTCTGTTAAAGATATGCTAAACATTCTCACAAGCACAGAAGAAAATGCAATGTCCTCGATGGTTACAATTCTTATTAGCTTGTAGTGGACACCAAATGCCTAAGGAAAAGAAGTCCAGTGATACTTTCTGGATTCTCCATGCTAACACCATCAGGTTTCAATACCGCAAAGATTCTGTTTCATGGGTAGTTTCTCAGGCAATAGCATTTCCTTGTTGCATGTGGATTATTGTAACACTTCTAGCATAAACTCAGAGGGGGAAAAAATGCTTTCCACAAGGCTTGGTTCTATTCCAAAGTAGAAAGAAAAAAAAAACACCCACTGGCCTACTTGAGTATTGAAATAGGTCCTCAGCAACTGGAGCCAACGTGACCTGGAGTTTGTCAGTGCTGAATGCAAGCATGCAAGTTCCAGTGGGCTTACACATTTGTTGTTCCTCTTGCACCTAGGAATAGTTTTTGGCCTGCTCACTTAAACCCTTGCCATATAGCTTGGCAATGGATTCCAGGCACCGAAACTTCAAATGGCATTTTAGAAACAGAGGTTTAATTTGGTTTGGCTTGGCCTGAATTTTAGGCACATGCCTGCCACGCGGTTTGACAACAGATCTCTGGTCAGCACTCAGCCGTACCTCCTAGCCCCTAACGCTCCTGGTACTGAGAATTCAGCTGAGCAACAAGACCRATGATTATCGCCTGTGAGAAATTTTTTTAATATAGCAGATAAGCAGAATATTCAGATGGTTGATCTGCAAGGAAATGAAACACAATTTCTGCAAATCAAATTATTAGGGCAAACTGCTTACCCACAGCGTTAAACATGCTGACAAGGAATGGGCTGAAGTTAGCACCATTTACTTATTTCTTGCACAGCTAGAATATAAGAGTGACCTACCAAACCAGAGGATGGAATTAGCAATTACAGTGTCACTTGGTTTCACCGTTCAAGACGCATGCATGAAGAGGCACGACAACAGATACAGACGGATAACATGAGAAAACAGCCGGTACATGGTGGGATCAGTATGTTGTGCAATTTAAACAAACACAGTGTCTAATATCAAGCAGGATGAGTCACAAGCATGCATACGATCTCCAAGGTTTTTCAGCGAGCAGATGCAGATCCCCATGCTTCTCTCATGAGTGTGCAAATATTACCTTTAAATGCAAAACTCCTCCATTTTTTGTGTCATGTTGAACACATCAAACAGTGGTATAGCCCTTCATGGACGTGGTATTAGGCACTTTATGATGACATTTGACTTTCTGCAGTGTCRTCAGAAACAGAGCAGATCTTGCATTGTGGCCTTGTGCCAGAAAGTATAACACTCAGTATTGCAGGGCAGCAGTATTTCCACTGCTAGTTCGATGCATGAAATTACTGAGTAGGCAGAAACACAGGGTAGATAGGAAACTAACTCAAATGACAGCTAATAACTGCTCCTTCCTGTTGATTTAATCCCTACAAATTACACTTTTCTGGATGATGATATGCAATTCTCATTAACCCAAACCAGAGGGAAGACGGTTAACACTTACAGTAAGGCAGAATGAGAGTCTAAATTCCCAGAAGATTTTAAACCCTTGAATAAACAGTTCAAACTCAATTGCTCAGACCTGAAAAAAAGGCAGCAATGTCACAGTTGGATTAGAGAGTATCTGATGTCACTAATATATCCAATACTTGTTTCAAGGTACGCTTCATTAAGGTTTCCAGAGAAGCTGGCCCATCATTACTTGAATAAACTCCTTGTGTTCTAGCTTGGCATTCTGCAGAAGATGAAGGATAATACATACGTATATGTGAATGTGCACATGGATTTACTCCTGAATGTACAAAGATCCTGTGTTTGTACCCGAGTACCATGCAAGAGATTAAGCAGAGAAAAATCACATAATCCCCAAATTCACTGCCTAAAATATCCTTGCTTAACCATCTATCATGTGCTCCAGAGGCATGTTGCATCAGTGCTTGAMAGTACACGTCACAAGACTGTCTGGAGGAACTACTGTCTTCAGCCTAAGAACATGAACTGTTTCCGTGTGCAATATTTCACCATTGATAGAAAGACAAATATTGTCATTGGCTGCCCTAGTAGAAAAGCCATCTTCTGATTTTCAGCAGCAGAGATTTTAAAGGCATTGTAAAAACTTAAAATCTTTATGCAAACTGACAGATTATTTTTAGATTCATCTAGGAGAGAAGTGTTTGTAACCTGCCTGAAAGAGCTGAAGAAATACAACGGGTTTCTGTATGGCATGAATTCTTCTGTGTGTTTCATGGCTTTCCAAGCTCTACAACACAAGCTCCTGGACTTGCACAGTCTGACACAATTTTATTTGGTCAGCTATGACATATGCAAAATAATTAATTTCAGTCTGTGGTACATGGATACCTAATCATCCATAGGCTACTTCAGACATGCACTTCACCAAATACAGCTCATACAAGTGGCTGTTCTAGCTATGGTACAACACAACTCTTTCCAAAAACAAACAGACTGCTGGAAAACTGGGGTAATTGGGCATTAGGCATGGCAGGCTAGGAGTYCAAAACTACAAATTCTGATCAAGACTCAGTCCAAAGACTGGATCTGCAATCTAGACACCATAGAGAAGGTATGGTAAGATTAAAAGGGAGAGAGGAAATAAACAAACAAGCATACATGCATAAATTATATATATAAATGCATCTAATCTATAACTGCCTAAAAGACCATGCTCTCCTAGAAGCTACATATGATGCTGCACTTCTTTCTAAGAGCACAAATTCCCAAGTAAGTGGGTGGAAGCTCAGAGACTGGTCTCTACAGAGCAGTATCTATCTCTGTCACCGGTGGGAATCCCACTCTCCTAGACAGCACATCAAACACAGCATGTTCTGCGACCCCAAAACTTCACCATAACCTTTACCTTCCTAACTCTGGACTTCTGAAAACACAAACCCTTCCTCAAGGGTTGCTCTGCTACAATTACCAGAATCCTTGGGTTAAGTTCTGCCCAATGCCCCCAAAAAATCCCACTGTATTCCCTGCATAGGGAAACAGAAGGCAAGTTGTGGTCTTGAAGGCTTTTAGCATTTATTGCCCAGTTTCTTTGTCTCTTTTAATACTACAAAGTCAGTAACAAGTGCCCATGGACATCTGAAGCCTGGCCATTCTCCCTTTTTGATCTGTGATGAATGAATAATCATGTGATAAAAGAGGAAGAAATTTAGATTATGTTTTACCTCTTATACTGGTCTGCCCACAAGCAGGCTGTGGCTTACTTACAGGTGTTCCCTGCCCTGTTCATACAGAGCATGTGAACAATTTGCTGTGACTAGCTGGTATTTGTAATTCAAGCTACATATACAGGTCACCTGGAACATTATGCTTCTCTTCCCTGATGAATTAACTCCTAGAAGTTGGCTTCTGGTGGGAATACTCATGGTTCTGCGTTCATCATCTGTGCTAAACACTCACAGCTTGCTTAAACATTCCTGCCAGTAAACACTCACTGGAGAGCTGGAACACAAAGAAAGAATTTGTTGAAGATTTCTAATGAGTCTTTGAAACAGGGAAAGTCATTTGCTTCATGTTTATGATTAGCACACTAAGTTCCTGACCTGGTCAGACCTTAAGGTGGTACCACAGAGCAGATGTTAATTTGCAACAAATAGTACATAAGAAAACTGGTCTAGTTTGACTCACCCAAACGCCACAAGAAAGGGCTGGTACTGAGGCTCTTCCTCAGGGCAGCAAGCCAAGAAACCCAGTGCTGTGTCACTTTTATCCACRTTTCCCTCTGCATCTTTAGTCCAGTTACAATCTTAGTGAAGGCCCTTCCCTATAAGCCTGTGTGAAATCTTAGTACAAAAACATTTGCTKATCAGAAGATCCGCCATCCCTCAAGCCACTTTATTCCCCACTCTCTAGCTGTCTGCTTTTCAACTGCATGGATTCCCCTCAGGAATACAGGGAGAGACCTAGATGAGGTTAATAGTGGGACTCATCTCACCTAACTTTAGACATTTAAAAGATGTCTGCTTTAAACTAGCTGTCCAGGCTCACTCTCTAGTCAATGCAAAGAGATACCTCTAGGGGCAGATCCAATCCTTGTATTCTAGAAAGCCAGAAGACTGCTCCCATCTCTTTTCTGTAGCCTYGATCAAGCTTCCCAATCAGACTAGGTCTTGGACGTGGAGGTAGCACTCTGTGTAATGGCAAAAGTAGCCTAAAAAGGTGCCTGATCCATCCAAGAGAACAAGAACGTGAATCTCCCAAGCTACAAATGTCTAATGGGCAATCATCTTCTCATCAAATACAATGGTTCTAAAAAAAAATAAATGAAATACATTTTTGGGGGTTTTTTTCCTCCATGAAAAATGTTCTGTATTGGGGGGGAACCACGGCAACAATTTTCTATAAGACAACAATTCCAACAGAAAATCAGTTATCATGCTATTGCAAGCATAAGTGCGCCTTTTATTCAGCATTGCTATAGAGTGATAGAACTTTCAGCCTGCTTCTCCCTGGAGTCCCAGGAGGAAAACAGATTTTTGCCAAGTCGCCTGTTGCTATTTTTTTATCCTGAGTGTTGGCTTTCATCATTACAGAATGGGAATTCTGCCACTGATTTCAAAGACTCCATGATCATAATTGTAACTTTAACTTTATATTAATGTACATGTGTTTAATTTAATTGCTTTGTTTAAAGATAAAAGGAAAAATGGATTTCAAATCTCTCAACTGATTTCACTGCACATGTTCATAGTTCTGTAGTTAAAAAAACTTAGACAGCTTTTTCCTCCCCCCACGGGGAAACAGCACTATAAGAACCACACCTATCTGTGTAATGAAAGTAGCTATTAAATATTTACATTTTCTCCATTGTAATGGAAATTTCACACTGTTCTAGTGTAAAACTGATTTCTCAAGTCCTTATAATCTAATGTTTTAAGGGTAATTTTATGCAAATCTGTCTGGAGAGTAGGCTAGAGGCTTAACCACCTAAAAAAAAAGAAAAAAAAAAAGAATGCTTTAAGGCCATAGCACTGCAGGTATAAATCAGTGCAGTTCTGTTACTGGAGTTGAATTAATTTACACTTGCATAATTTGTTTCAAAGACTTAGTYATTCTGAGGCAATATGTGACAATCTGTAATCAATTTTGTAGAAGAAAGTAATATATCCATCTTCGCACATACATAGATTGAAAGTAGGTGAGCAGAACATGCTCATGTGTGCAAAGGAACATTTGCTTCTGAACCCCAGTCATGTGGGGACTCTCAACAGCAGCCCTTTTCAGACTGGGAGACGTCACACAGTAACATTTACTATAACTTCTTAAGGCAGCTGTAAGCTTGGGGTGCTCTGCAGCAGTAAGCATGCTCCCCACCCTGGCTGGTGGCCAGGAGAGCAAGGATTGATCTGGAAAAATCCACACCCAGCTTCTCCTACAAGAAAAAAAGAGTGATTTTATTTCCTGTAGTTGGTAGACATTTGCAGTGGGGGCAGAGGAAAGGATAGGTTTTCTGTTGTGTGTGGTTTTTTTTCTATCCTCATTCAGTGTTAATGATTTGAGAACTTTGTCTAAAAAGCTGTGGTAGCCTCCGTAAGTTTCCACAGTCRAATGCCTTGTTTCTAAACCCCAGGACTGAGACCTAAAGGATATTTAATAAATGGTCGTCTTTTAATCACAACACCACATCCAGGGGGGATTTTTGTTGGGGTTTGTGAGGTGGGTGTTTGTTTTTAATGTGAATAGCTAGCTTTTGGTTTACTTTGTTTTTAAACCAGGCCTTCATTTTTGTATTCAACTGAAATCAGAGGTAAATTCATGGTAGTTCCATTACTCTTAATTTGAAGCATTCTCTTTAACTTATATTTAATGGATTGATCTACTGGAAAGATATGTACGTGAGAAGAACTGCTTTGTACTTTAATGGCAGCAGCCGTGAATGTTAACCTGAACCCAGGCAGAACATGTGAAGGAAGTTTGACAAAGTTCACAACAKCTGCCTAACTGTAAAAGGGCTTCTGCACACATGCTCCTGCGTATAAGAAAACCAGACAGATCTTGTAAGCTKCTTGTTTCTTTCCACTCATATAAAGTATTACACAGAGAAAGCATTATTTGGTATATGCTAAAATACACTGCCATTGGAACAAATGGGGCTGAAAGATCAGGAGAATCTAATGATTCTAGTCACATCATTAACTGTGTATTAAAATAATTGTTGGTGTTTAATTTATTATGTATTTATTATTTTTAAAAAGGTTTCTTATTGCCAGAGTGAGTCAGAGTGCAAACAGGCTGCAAACAGGACCTAATATAGTTACACCAGAAAAAGATGTAGTTCCAAGAACAAAACTGCCTGTTTTCTATGTAATCTGTTCTCAACAGTTCAAGGGTTATTGGAAACCATGATAATGACCATCAAACCTGCATTTTTACATTGCTTTAAGCAAGTATCAAGGTAGAGCAGGTTTAAGCAACTGAAAGTCAAATGGCATGTTACAAACTCACATCAACGCTCCTGTAAATGGTTACTCTGATGCTCAAGAATCAAAGGTAGCCTTGAGCTGATCCTGGCCACATTACTTCATTTGGCTCCTTTGTCTACTGAAAATCGTACGCCTTATCTACCTGTGGACTGGTCAGACTCAGGTGAACCTGCGATTCTTTTCTCTCAGCCTCTAGTGATCTAAGAAAATTTTGCCATCTGCAAGTAATGGAAATAAGACTCCAATACCTGAACCAGCAATTATCCAAAAATTGCTTCAAAAGCTAAAGGTTCCAAATAATTCTGAAAACAACTGTTCTTGTGCTAGCACACAGCTGGCCAGCATGTCATTACCTGGTGCAACACAAGACCTTATTTGTATGGATGCAAAGTGTTTCAGAGTGACAGAAGGGTCCCCACTGGCACTAACCGGGCTGTAATGACCACCAACTGGCAAGTGAAACTACCTTTGTAATATGTTATCTTTTGCCTCATCTCTGACTTAAGTCATATTTAATCATCTGTTCTTCTCTGGCATTTAAAAGATGACTTATAAGAAAAAGCCTACTTTCTCCTTTCTTTTTAATTCAGGGGAAATCTTGGAGCAAATCACTATTCTGTCAGACAGGCACTTTCTTTGAAAAAGGGGGAGATTACCATAATCTCCTGACTACTCCGCCTCCCTATGTACATCCTGCATTTATAAGTCACAAAGCCAGAAGTAACGCTAGTCGTGTCCAAGTTTCCACAGCTAACTTTACCCAGACCTCTCACCCTTTCTGGACATCAATACAAGTCTGGGTCAGTTGAGGGGAATCCCATGCCGAGAGTCACGCGCAGGACTCCCTCCTGGACCAGTGCGTCCTATGCAGGAGGAAAGCATTTAGTGCTATGCCGCTGCCTGGGCAGAGGACCTTTCTCCAAGGGTCATCCCTCCTGTTTTCTGACCTCACGCCAGACACAACCCAAAGGCAAAGGAAATGCAGGGCATTGGGCTGTTAATACGTGCTCTGTGGGTGCTATGGAGGGGCTGCAGAAGGTGGGGACAAACCGGGTGCATCTCGTGATTAAGGCTAAGAGTTGGCAGCTCTGTTTACAGGGAAAATGATGGAAGAAAGTATTAATACAATATAGCCTGAAGGCATTATAACTTTCTACACTGCAGAATCCTTTTCCTGTAAAACAGGGAATGATTTTGGGGCTGCTGTAATCAGAAGCAACAAGAACAGAAACCACTGAGAGGCTATTCTCACTTCATAGCAGATGCAAAAGTGCTTTTATATTGTGGTGACTGTAAGTGACATCTACTGTACCGATCACAGACCTCCACTCCTAATAAAGTCRCAGCACCCTCCCCTAAACTGCTCGGACTCAAAGCAAAAAGGGAGTTAACATAGTGTGACTGACAAACAGAGAAGTCAGAAGACATTAGTCTAAGTTGTTGCGCCTCATCACCTTTGTTTATACATCCTCTTCCTGGTTCTTCAGCAAGAGAGTTTTGTTGGGAGAGTTAGTTTCTGTATCCAAATTCATAACATCTACTTAGACRTAAAGAGATCTTACTGTACTTACAGAGCCTGACTCACCCATCTCATAAAAATACACTCATAATTTTTCTTAATGTTTATTTCTTGAGGGCCATAAACCTCACTGCCTGAGCAGTCATCATCATTTAGCTAACAAAATTACTACAAGAGTTAAAATTATCAGTGTGAGGAAGAGTCTAAAGATGATGGACCCTGATAGATAGGATGATTCCTTGACCCAGCCCTGTTATCAGAACTTTATTTAATTTCATGGTGATCCCTTTCAATGCAGTCATACAACAGATGACACTTACAGATGCAAGGTCATACACTACTCACTGTTCAAATTCTTTTTGCTCGTCAGGCTGTGGGTAAAATTTAAGCTCAGTGATGCAGTTCACTTTTCAGTACTTCTCAGGTAGTTGGGCATGCTATAAGATAACCCCCCTTCCTGCTAAACACCAGCACATTCTTAGACAACTCGTCATCCTGAAAAGCAGCTGAAACAAATAAACAGTCTGACTGAGAAGCAGAAAATAGTAAACTGACTGTGGGTCAAATAGCAATAGGTGTTTCCGGCTCTCTGCATACTGAAAGTTGTGGAGTTTTCTGCTTACCTGGGTTTTGCCAACTGCTCTAGAGAAGAAACTGAGCTCTGTCATTCATATGTTAGCCATTTCAGTTCCACGTGCCTGTGTTTCCACACTTGTAGGATGTGGTGGAAAATCCTTACCATTTTTCCTCATGAATTGTTAATGCACGTAACAATGACCTATTACCAGTAACTAATCAGTCTCCCACTTATCTGTCCCAGGGAGAGCTTTAGCCCAAACATGATAAACTAGAAAGGGCACCTAAGACTCCCTCAAGGACTTCTCTAAGTGATGTGGCAAGAACCCATCATAACGTGGGACTGGATCGGGCACTGCACCATACCTTCATAGMCACTCAATTCCTTGTGGATTGCAGAGGGGAAGGTCAAAGGCTTCCCCGGTCTAACCATGCCACCCCTTCACATGCTGACAGTCCATATGGAAAGGGTRACCCCACCTTCAGTAGGATTCAACTCAGGGCATGGGCAATGGAAGAGCACACCTTCCCTCTGAATAATCTTTCCGTACCCATCTTATGTTGGTAGAATATATACCTATATATATAGCTCTTAGGGGTCTAGTAGCTGTTTCATATACATGGGCCAAGGCCAGTTTCTTGTTCAGCCTGAGATTATTGATGGTTTGTTAGCACCTATGAATTACAGGCCAGGTTTTGAACACAATATTTTGGACGGCTGCACCAACTCAGTGTGCTTGTCTCATAGCACCTCATATTAAGTCTTATTTAACTCTTTCAGTAAGTGCCCATGTCCTACAATTATTGCTTCTAGTTTGTTTTCCAAAAGATCTCAAAGTCACATCCTGCCTTTTCTATAAGGGCTCATTGTGTGGTGGTGCTTCCAGGCTGCAGGACCAGCCTGCTATATTAGGTACACACTTCTTCACATGGATCACCCCTCCAGGGAACACTGTCTTCTTTCCCTCACCTGCTTGGGCAGCTACATGGCACCTGTAAGCCTTGCTGAATGAGCTTGCCTTAGAGAGAAGCATTTTGTTGCACAGACTATATATTTGGGAGGAGAAGGGGGCTAACTGCTAAGACTGAAATTACCCACATCCGCTACTATTACACTGTTTTTTTTCTCCATGATACTTAGGAGTTGGGAAGAATTTGATGATTTCCTCAGTGCCTGACAGACAGCTCTGCAAAAACATGTGATGTTACTTAATGTGCTTCCTTGGTCAGGTGTGTTTGGATTAGTTGTACACAGATGGAAGAAAAGCTGTATGACATCCAGCTGCTATCTTCTATCTGATAGCATAGGATATCAGAGCCYTGCATCTCATAGCCAGTGGCAGTTATTTGTGAAAGAACGCAAGAACAAGGCAAACATACAGCAACATATACCCTAACTGTTATCCTTCTGGATTTTGGAAATCTGCATTTTAGAGACTTTGTAAACCCAGGGCTGCATGTAGTCTTTTGGGTTAAGTAGTCCCTGACTTCCTCATGATCTGAGATACCCCAATCTTTTTAAACTGAATGACAGAAATATATAAGCACTACAATGCTGCTAAAACAAATATACCCTCTTCACACTAGCATAGCTTTGGTATAATGGTTGTTTGCTGTGGAAGATAGGCATTATTTCACACTATCTTCTCTGTATCTTAATTAAGATGAAAACAGGGGGGTGTGAAGAAGAGGAAGGGATGAGTGATATCTCTGTTTGCAGATGAGTTAATCTAAGACAAGCCAAGCACCTTCAGACTTCCATGGTTAAGAAATACAAAACAGGCAAACAAAGTAAAATCTTTCCAAATTACACTGAAGTTCATAAGTGAAGCTAATAAAACATCAGACTTAAGTCAACAGTTCAGAAAAGTGGTACATTGTACACTGTTTCTGGTTTTAGTTTTCTAAGGCTAAATCCTCATTTCTGAGCTCTTCAAAAAGCAAACCAGTGCCAGTACTGCTCCATGTGTCCAATTTAACTTTCTGACAACCTTATTCTATTTATTCAGATCCCCATGCTGAAACTTTTGTGCTTCACAGTCTGATCATGGCCACAGCACACCTCATTTTATTTTGTCTATACCCCTACAGCCTCTCAAGCCAAACCTTCATCACCTGATGTTTTGGTTAGTATTGCATCTTTTGTGTGACCTAGCCTACCTTTGCTCCTATCTCAGTCTGTGCTCCACATAGGTCAAAACAGTYGCTAGGTCACTTCCCCAGCTCTGTTCACCTAGCACTCTCCATCTGTCACACACAACCTTCTTGCCTTGACTCCTAACTTGAAAAGTCCCTGACAAATGGACTTTATGCTGTCTGCTCTATGAAAACCTTTTCGTACGCTTCTAATCAGGATTCCTCTCCTGCCACCCCATTATCACTTTCTTCCAAGTACTGATATGCACRATGGCTCAATGCAACTCATTGTAGAAAATCCCTAAATCTACTGCTTCCTCTTCCTTCAGAGCTTACTCCATGACAAATGGGTAGGGCAGATGGTAAGCTAGGGTCTCAGCTAATAATCTGCTGTCATTTTTGTAAGTGTCTGCACGTACATGATGTTCACATCACTAGTTCAGGAGAATATATTCTCATGTCACCATTGATGGATTAATTCCAAACACATCAAAAATCTTCTGTATCAGAACAACAGCTACTGAGCTGCTCTGGGACAACCAGGAACAAAAGGCCRAGCATAAACTATGCAAGAGCTGTATACAAATTCTCTTGAGAGGAACATGAACGACAGGGACAGTCTTCTAGAAATTAKTAGACAATTATTGAGCCTGATCATTTTGAGAGATCCCCATACAGCCACTATTTTGAGAGACCCTGTTCATCTGACACAGTTCCCTTTTTGGTCAGAACGGCTTAGGGCTAACAGGAATGTTTAAACTATCTCAAAGAGAGCTCAGTGTAGACTATGACACTGATACCAGTTTTACATAGGGCATGCTGACATACAGTCTCCATGATCAGCAGAATATAAACTGAAGAAAACCAGTAATAACTATCAGTAGCACCCTACTCTCTTTTGCACCCCAATTATTCTTGCTTCTTCATGTCAACCACCTATTACCTCCTGTGACATGCTGAAGTCAAGACTTCATAAAGAGAAGGCATGAATTGAACTTTACAAAGTTTTCATTTAACTGTCTCCCCAAAATGGCTCAAAAAGCATAACTTTCACACACTCCTGTAGGATCAGAGCAGAAGGCCACAAGTAATACAGAAACTGTCTTCAAGTTTTGCCCTATAGAGTTTTTGGGCTAAGGTTGTTTGGTTGCTATAAATGCTCCTACAAGTAAATAAATAGCAAGGACAAGAATTTTCACAGCAAAAAAGAAAATTCTGTCTGTAATTTGCAGGTTAACCCATGCAAGGTTTCCCTAAGTTCTGTGTAATGAGGAGTTCCTAACAAGTGCTTTTCAAGGAAGACATCATTTTAGAGAATCTCAAATCTAAACATCCCCAGGCTTTGAAGCAAATCCAAATAAGTATGATCCAGAAATKAATGAGATCACTGGAAACCATCACTGTATTACCTTTAAAGTGGCTTGAAAAGAACAAATATTATGTGATAGAGAAGTGTGATAATAGGTTAGCATAGGAGAAGAGATGCAAGGTTGCCTTGGAAGCGGGGACAAATTTTGCATTGACATTACCTTCCAATCATACTTCTTGGCCTGCATACAATGAAACTGGAGCAGGGAGGAAGAGATATCAGAACAGGAGCTAGGCACAGAGATCTGAGAGTAGCTGAAAGTGGAAATAAGTCTTGATGTAGAGTTTGGTATTTCTAATTTTGTCAACAAAAATCCTGCCTCAGGAATCAGGCAAGTTTGATCTTGCTAGGTATATGAGCAACATCTTTGTGCCCATAAAAAAAGGTCACCAGCACACAGTTAAGATGGACATGTTTGGCAAACACAAAAACTGCCCACATCTTCACATGTAATTTTGCCTGAATTAATTTAGCAGCAAAGGAGCAGACTTACATTTTCCCCCTTTTCCACCCACTGTAAATACCTGCCTCCTGCTTTTGGAGAGGATGAAATGCAAAGGTCCTAAAAATAAATAACTAAATAAATAAAGCTGTTCATATCTCCCACCACCCACCCATTCCCGAGGTATGACTGGCCGTTTCATAATCAGGAAATGTGTGAACACTTGGGGGGGAACAAACAAGATCTCATGAGATCTTTTATTTAAGCCTTTTCGAAAGGCTTAAATACACTTCAGCTAAGAATCTAAAGACACAGGAGAGCTCCAGACATCTTGAGCTTTACCCTTCACTAGTTTCTGACCCAACTGGTTTAGGTGCTGTCTTCAAAAAGAGGAAGAGAATGCACCCATGTGGACAACTCAATTCCATTACGTGCCATGTTTCAGCTTGAAAATGATTTTTTTTTYCCTTGCTGCAGAACATCTCAGTTGGCATTTCCCTGCTTCACAAGTCTAATTAAAACAACCCTATAGCAAACTACATCTAAGCCAACTCAACTATGTGGGTTTAGGGTTTTTTAGTATTATTATTTTTCCTCTGAACTGACATTTACTTCTTTCATTATTCTATAGTCACAAAATCTTCTTCTACCTCTTTTTAATGAGTCAGACCCTTCTGCACTCACTCCAGCAAAACTTTCCTCCATTCCACAGAGCCCTGGAAGAACATTGCTAAAACTTTTTTCAGAGGCCACTCGTTTGTATCTCTATTCAAACCAGCTTGAGCTACACTTTTTTGCTCACATCCCTTGAGTGCCTGTGYACCTGAGAGTTATTAGCACAATCCCCACACCGAAGGTACTAACGTGTGAATGCTCAATTCTGCCATTTGCCTCCCACCTTGTGATCCAGGTAACTTAATAATTAGCATTCTGCTTGCAGCATCAGGGAGCAGAAATACTTATGGGCTATAACAGCTGAGCAAAACAGAGCAGATGCAAAGACAGAGAGCGAGAGAGATTTTCCACAAGAGAACTTGCCCGGTAACAAATCAGCTTGAAAGGGAGCAAACCATTTGGAGGCCACGTGAGATGCATTATCCACCCTTTCTGCCTCACATTTCATGCTTGTGCCGCCTGAGTAAGATGCTCATTAATCCCAGGATCCTGAGTTTGGCAATTTTAGCTGATGGGTGAATTGTCATAAAGTCTCCTGTCAGCTGCTATTTGTAGTGATTGCGCTATGAGCTTGACATGTGTTGCATTGTTCAGGCTGGTTTTGTTCTTTTATTTTGCTTGGGCTGGCTGCCTCCTGGAACCTCTACTCTGCCTACTTCCTGAGGATTAAAGCATGTCTTCTGGGCAAGGAGACGCAGGGACCACCTGCAGATTCTGTTTATACATTCAGCCTTGTAGCCTGATTGATCTCACAATAGGACTGCATAATGTAAACACTTCATTATTCCACTAAAGGATATGTGCTGTACCACCTAAGGTCCCCCCAACCAAGAGTCAGTTTTAGATGGTTAAAATCTGCTAAGCCACACCAAAAGAAGCTAAACAAAGGAAAATCCATCCTAGCGACATTTTAAAGTCTCTAAGTTAAACTAATTAAATGCTATTAAGTTGGAAACTTTACCCTACCCCTTTATTCCAGGATTTTGCCATCAAGCCTCAGTAGTGCTCAGGCCCGTTGCTTCTGATGRACTGTTTCAGTGTGCCTACTAACAACCAAAACCCAGATTATCAATGGGATTTATTCCTGCTCTGGGACTAAGACACCACAAATTCAGCCTTGGAAACTTATTTCTCAACTTGGGGGACCGGCAGGAGACGGCGGCCCAGTTTTGGCTCTGCCCAGGATGTGGAGAGAAATGGGAGCCGGAGGAGACACCTCTCTCTGGCTGTTTTCAACATGGCACCTACTAACTGCGCCGCCTCCTAACCTGGCACAGCAGAGGGGCAAGGGGAGAAGATGGGGGGGACTCTTCTGTTCCTCCCAAATCACAGAAGCAAAGAGCATCARTGCTTCAAAGTATTTCCTGCAGGAATTTTGTATCAGTATTTCCTTTTGCCAGACAAGAAACTGAGAAAAAGAGGCCAACGCCCACCCCCAGATTTTGGGAGGGCAGTCACGGTCTGTACCTGACCCAGCACCAGGCAGCTCTCCCTGCTTCCTGCACTGAGCCTTATATCACCTTTCCCCCTCCGCTCGGGAACAAACACCTCCTCTTAGAGCAAAAGGACAAGTCAAGGGCAGAGTTGTGGCCATAACATTACATCTCCTGGGACTCAGGGTTTAGCTCTTATGAGTATTTCAACATAGTTCTTGTGGTTTATTTCCCTTCGGGATTTGTTTGTTGGTTGTTTTGTTTATTTAACAGCGTTAATTAAAAACTAAAGGCACACCCAGCTAAAGCGAGGAGCGGTAATCTCAGGAACTGCCCAAGTTCCTCAAGAGGGAGGAGAAGTTTACCCTGAATTTATCTAGGTAGCTACAAATAATAAAAGAACAGAAAAATATGAAGTACGTCAATATCTGTAACGCACTCTGCACACATCTCAGACTGCTTCTGAAAGCACAAACCAAAATGACAGAATTCAATTCGGCTTTAAAGCCCAGTTTGATTAGGAAACAGGGCATGAACGTGCACAGATTGTCAGTGTATCTGTTGAATTGGGCATTCACAGCTTCAGTACAAAAAGCAACCACAAGGTCTTGATTGAATAAAAGACATAAGCAAGGCATGTAAGCACTTACTAAGGTCAATGACACTTGAAACATGTACATACTTACTTACATGCTTTACAGAATCAGAGCTTAATTGTTCAGCAAATTGCAATAGTTTGGTGTTTACACCAAGCAGATTATCAACTGAAATACATTTAAAAAAAAAAAAATATCCTTTTCTGCTTTGGATCACACTGTAGGCCTTCAACAAGATGATCCCTAAAACTTTAGAGGGCTTGAGTCTGTCTGAAAAATGGATATCACTACCCTGCTGGCTAGTGCTGACCCTCATTTTTTTGTGATGGGCACCTAAATTTARTTCCTTAAATTAACATATAGATAAGTAAATAGGAATAGTTTGAACTCTGAGAATTCTCTGAATCTCYGAAATCATACTAAGATCACTGCAGTCCTAAAAGTAGGTTCCGGTCCTTCCAATCTAGACTCCCAAGAAGAAAAATAAAAAGACACTTCAGAATTGGGGAAGGGGGAAATACAAGCTCAGAATCTATGTAGAAGAACCTATATTTCAGAAGAAAACAATTGTTTACATTTGACAGAGGACAGATACAGCCAAGACTTTAAACATGGCAGCAGCATTGGTTCAGGAAGGATTTCTGCCTACAGGCTTTGATAGATAAAGCAGCTTTAAAAAATGCTCTGGACTAGAATTTTCTCTGAATTTCTCTTAGTAAACTTCATCCTTGGAGGTTTCATTTTACGTACAAAACTATACAGTTTATCCTATGTTTACCAGCAACTAATTGGATGAACAGTTTCTTACTGTGTGAATTGTTCCACAATTTTATTCAAAAGAAAGTCCTTATTCTAAAAAAGGAAATTGAAGCTGACTCTAAATTCCTATATGAATTGTGCTGCCTCTCCCTCCTTTAAATCAATGGAAGTTAAAAACTATTTAAACCAAGAGCAGGATCATTCCCCTGTTTTTAACAAAACTCACCAAAATGTGAAATACCAACTTCTTCACAGCTGAATCCCCACTAGGTCAGGCCTGCTCCTGCCATTGCATGCAACTATTCATGCACCCAATTGTTGCTTACCTCTATTGCTGCAGAAGCAAGGTGTTTTCTCCTGAACCCTGCTAGCACTGTTCAAACATAGAGCCAAGACAGTAGCTCTCCTTGAAAACTTTGCTAGCACTATCCTTACACAACAGAACACACTTCACATTTTAAAAGGCACCTGCAAAGAAGAGCACTGCTGAGCAGAGACGCGAGAGCGGTCTGTAGGAGAAGTAGGCTCTTCCTCCTCACCCRCCCCAGCAGGGCTCAGCAGGTGAACCTCATCAAGTCATTTGAGCTCTCCAGGCCTTGGCTTCTTCCTCTGTGAGCTGATGGGTAAATAACCCAGCACCATAGAGGAGACTGACAAGACTATGCTTTACAGTATTCCTAACACAACCCAAAATCTCCTGCACAATAGAAATTCCTCTTAGGGAATAGGTCTGTAAAGCTTAATAGAGATTTATTTATTTTTAAAGAGTTGCATAGCTATAATTCAATTCATTCTGACTAATGTGTCCAGACTTGTTCTTCATGGTCTTTTCTTATGCCCAATAGCTTTTCTTTTAACYTGCTTTCCTTTTAAAAACTTTCCTACCATTTTAGGGCCTGTCTTGCAATCCCGAAGCAGATAAATTTTGATTTAGAATCTCTCCTAAGTTTGCAGCAGCAGAATAAAAAAAGATATTTTCTCTATCAGGCAAAGAAATCCTCGCTTATCGCTGTCCCCGCTTTGCCCCGCCACAGAGTGCTGGCGGAGCCGGTCAGCAGAGCTGCTGCGCTCAGTCCCCRCGCGACACACGGCAGAAGGAGCAGCGCTGCCAGGTTGGCAGCCTCCGCTGGAACAGCATCCCTCTTACAACACACATCTGGAGGAACGGCTGGAAATCCAAATCTGTGGAACATCAGCGTTATTAGAGATGAAGCTAAGCTACAGGTTTGGAATCCAAATCTGAATTTATTTCCAAACTGAAGAACCGGGGACTTGTTTCAACGCTTTATAGAAACAAAGAGCCATGAGGTTTTGATCTGAATCAGAAAACTCAGGCGTGTTCTGAGCCTGGCTTTTGGTTTGGGCCGTGTGCCTAATCACAGCTGGTTATAAAGTGATTACTCAGCACTGCTTGTCCAGTTCATTCATCTTGCAGCCTCTGTACTACTTCTGTGCTGTTATGTATACTTGGCATCCTTTACCTGTTTATGTCCATGATCAGGTAAATCTAAATGTATTTTTGCTTTCACGTAAAAGGAGCTAAAATGTTGGGCGGGGGGTTGGGAGGATCACCTCAAACATTTCAGTTTCTCATTTCTGACATCCACAGAGAGCCACAAAATGTAGGTGTTTTGTGCAAAAGCAGAGTTCCTAAGTTACTTGAAGTGAGCTGCTACTGGTATGTACCATGCAGAGTTTTTCTTTGTTGGTGCTACCGCTTTATAGTGTTCAAAAATAACCCAAACAGGTTAGGTAGTAACCGAGATATTATCTAAGTAAATTTTACCTCAGGGGATTCCTTCAGAGTCAAAAATGTTTTAGTCTGTCTGCACGAATGTGGCCCCAAGGAAGATTTTACAAGCAAACAAGTTCAACGGCACAAAAAAGCAGGCAAACGTGGAAAGGGGAGGGAAAGGAACAGAAAAAATTGCAACACATTTTAGTAGCTATGGTTTTTAATACCTCAGTACTGATATTTGTCTGTCTTTGCAAAAAATAAAAATACATCTGGGCTTTTGTAAAAATGACAGCTTGCTTGTTTTGGTTTTGTAAGAGGCGCAGGCAGGTCCAAACAAAAATCCCAGAACCAAACACCATTTGTGGTAGGAAGAATCAAACTCCCAGAATACAAGCACTCCTTTAATTTGAGTACTTTACAATCCAAATCCTCTTGTGTCTCTGGATTACACTGCTGGGCATTGTCTGACCATAAAGGCAATTTAATTTTCCAGGGCACAGATGATCTTTCAGTGCTTTTGAGTTGATCTAGAGAATTTTACACCGCTTACTTCTTCCATTGCCAGTTTAATAAGGAAAATAACTTAAGCCAGAGGTGTCTATGTCCCTCGGTAACCTTGATCTGCATATATAGCCTCTTGTGTTCACAGCAGCCTGGTTTAAGTTAGAGGAGAGAGAGCCAGCTCACTGTTTTCCTGTCTTCYGACCCACACCCTTTTCATATCTGCAGATCCCGCTTTCTTCCCCCATGACAAGCAAGACCAAAACTTTAGGACACTCATAGACACGCAAACTATATGAGCACTCATATGCTTTAGTATTTGAAATCCAGGTAGGAATTCTGCTGAATTACCCAGCCATGTCTCTTTATAGTAGTAGAATTGAGCAAGAAACCTACCTATGAACCTAGATCCAATATTACACAAGTAGATTTGCATCATATTATACACAGACTATCTAATATGTGCATTGTAGCTACCATTTTCCCAACAGCACAAAATAAAAATGAACAAATATACAACACATTTTGGCATGASTCCCTTCATATCTTCTCTTCACATGCATGCTGATATTAATAAGTATTTTTTTTCTTCACCTGTGTATTTGCACAGATGCTCATGTACAGGCAGGTAGGCAAATAAGTAAGTGTGTGTCTCTCTGTTTATATATAATTTGTAATTACTATGTTATATTGCACATATATTTTAAATACCTTCAATATGTACTACATATATGTAACATAATTTTATACAATTTGTCCACAAAAGAATATATGTTGTACTATGTTTAAACATGTCTAAATGTGTCATGCTAAAAATACTTTGCCTACTGTCTCTTGTAGGTTTCAGAATGTAACAAATCAAAGGGGGAAACGAGGGAAAAAGGGTGTTTTAGCATAAATCCTCTTAACACTTTACTAGCCTACCAGAGCAGATGAACAAAGCCACAGGATTTAGATGACCAGCTATACAGCTCTGGCTGCACTGATTTCACTGCAAGCTGATGTTAGACACAGTTTTGTAGCCAACTCATTTCCACTCTCACCATTTAGTTTAGTATTGTGCATAGGGTACACCAGCTCTTGCGAGGAACTTCTGRACTAAATACGCCACTGACACTAGATAGAAAGCAAGAGAAATTCAGCATACGGTACTATATCAGAATTACTTGTGGCTAGCCATTCACAGATAAAAAATGCTGAAAAATATTTGTTCCTGATAAGCATTGACCAACATGATAAGCAAACCTGTTAAAAATCTTGTTCTTTACGGCATTTCTCCAAATCAATGACTTCAGCAGGCCTGCACCAAAGCTGAACTGTATTAACATACTTGTCAGTCAAGCCCAAGATGAGTTCAGAGAGAGAGAGATAAGCAGAGGCAATGAAGTTAGGACTCTAGCCAGAGGGTCCCAGAGGGTCCTAGCTGGGTGGTGTGAGCCCAAAGGAAGCCCAGGAGGAGGTGAAGAGGGGAGCAGTGTTGGTAATCAGCAGCCCAGAGCTCCCTCCCGGACCCTGTTTTGGTTAGCAGCAGTTAGAGCCAGTGAGCAGGACTTTAACCCCGCACAACTGGGATATTGGCACTATTCTAGGACATTAGTCCAAGCTGTTTGGGGAAGTGCTGTAAATGTCCCCATTGTATAGATGAGGAAATAAAGTAGGCAAGGACAAAATGCTTTACCATGAGACCAGGAGATGTAAAGATTAAAAGAAAAAAGGTCACGTCACTACCTTAGTTCAAGATTTTCCGGTACTGAAAAGTTCAGTGGACCACTCTGCTATTAGTTAGAGAGGAATAGACCTGCAGGGGACACCCAGAAATCATGTGGGCCATTTCAGTACCCCAAGGTGGGGTCATTTCCTGGATGTATTTCTCAATGTCTATTGCTGAAGGCCTCCAAATATCCCCCATAGCCAAACCTGTTCCAGTGCATCAGTACAGTTTATTCTTTATGGTAGGTACATTTGCAAATTTTGCATTCACTTAAATTTCTAGCTTTCTTTCAAAAGGTCTATCTCCTCCCAGTGGCTGGTTTCGTATCCCTTCAGAACATGACAAATAATAAACTGATGAGCAGAGGTGAGCAGAACCGAAAAGAAGAAAACAACCCAGCTCTCTGTGAACTACAGAAATGAATTTCTTCATTGTCTAAATATGTTCTTGCCCTTTTAAACTTCACCCATCAGTCATTCTTGTCCCTGAAGAATATTTACTCTGAGAATTTCTGTATATCAAGGAGACCATGCTTTTGTTATTTTTAATTTTTCACCGTACCTAAAGGAATGGTGAATTCTTGGTTATCTGGGGCTCATAATAGTAAGATCAGAGCAATGGGTACAGAGAGCAGTGAGTATGGGCTACTGTCTATGTAATTATCCTGTCCTCTTAGTACAAGCATATTTTTCAGACGAAAGTATCCTGAGATGAATCCATTGCCTGGATATGAGATGTAGACTGATTCCTCAGCAGCACTGAAGCTACTTCAGATTTTCATCCAGGGAAACAACAACAAGTGGGCTCTGATTTTGAGCTGGCGTCTACGCCCATCCGTGATGCTAACTGCAAGAGAAACAGTGCTAAAACACATCGATGCTTCCCAGTGTGTAGGGAGTTGCTTGGTGTGAATGAGAGCTATGCACTCACCAGAGAAGCAGCCTTGCTTGAAGATTAGAGCAATGCATTGAAAACTGCTGCAAAGCAAAATGCCATTGCTCCTTCAGAGTGGGAAACTACAATGGCAGCTCTACCCTATTAAGAGAGAAAACTTACAGACATTGGCACCATGATGGGACTTCTCCTTAGAGCTGAAGGGCCCAGAAGGGACATCTTCATCCCTACTTTGTTCCTCTGTACTTCTTCTAGAATAATGAAGCAATACTTAAAAGTGATACTAAACCTGGAAAGGCTTTGGGTCGCCCAAGCAGCTCCTGGAAGACCCTCAAACAGAGTTACAATGGGGTCCGTTCCTTTCTTCTCACATAGACTACCTGCCTGGCAAAAACCTCTTACTTCTGCCTCTCAATCCAATTACAGCTTTCAGGGACACCAATGAGAGCGGGTAGCGGCAGAGGTGCCTTCAACCATATAACCTGTACTGGCTTCAGACAATAGGGTGCCGAGGCAGTGATGCTGCAAAAGCCTCACAACTGAGGCTCAACCACCACCTCTGTGGAGGCAAAGCTTCCCAAACTGATTCAAAAAAGCATAGGGTTGTTGTCAAGGACAGCTGTCAGGCAGCAGAGTCTGCAGACAAATAAGACCTTTTGTATTTGCAAAGCCTCATGTGTGAACAGTTTCATTCTTCTGGGATAAAGCTAAATAGGTGCTGGCTTATGTTTGAAATATGTCCAAGGTGGTTTACCTGAATGGTATTCATGTCAACAGAGTTTTATCACCTTTAAATTGTTTTTGTTTTATTTGCCTACTCATAAACCATTCCAGGGAGTGTTTATGGTTTATTTAAAGCCCGGTGGTATTGGGACAAATTGTATAGCATTGCTATTTTTTGTGTTTCCTTGATCGCCTTCACCTACTGCACAGAATCAAGAAAGTCTGCCTAGCTTTGACCGACGGTAACAGAAAAGCCTTTTCTCCAGTGTCTGACTGGGACAGCTACAAGGCCAGTAAATGCCTTATCATGCAGTTATTTGAAATTATTTCCAGGCTATATTTGCAAAAGACACAGCGTGACATAGCTAACATAAATAATTTTACTAGCTCCATCTATACATCTGATACATTTTTGAGTCAAAAATATTTATTGCAAATGGCATTATGTAGAAAAGATTAAGAAGTTTTGCTCTGTTGCCACTGAGCTAAGCTTAAGTGCTGTGTTCAACTACAGCACATCTCTGGGAAGACAGCTGGTCTCTTGGTCTTGATTTGGCTGTCTCTGGAGACTAAGAGTTCAGCACTGTCCAGGAAATTCTTGGTCATTAGATGACCTCAACCAGAGAAATATAAAAGATCTTTCCCAGGTATTTCCTACTTCGCCATCCCAACAGGTCTTTTCTTGGTCTTCTCTGCCCCTGTCCTGTTTTTCAACTTTCTTTTGGATTGTGAGTTGCAGGAGAAGACTTCACATTCCATGTGGTCTTCACCAGTAAAGCGCTCTTCACCCAGATAAAAATAAGCCTTAGGCTCTTGTTTACTGCTCCTGCCTGTTTTTTACATTCAAAGGCTGCCTTAATTCTTTTGGCCATGACACCAGCCTAGGAAGGCCTCTGAAGCTAATTGCCTGCTGATCTGAAATCCTCTGCAGAAGCACTGTCCTCCAGAATAGGTGTCACCCCTTCTCAGCCACCAGACCCCTTTCATAGGCATGGCCCAGCACTTCTTGTTCCCAGGTGCATCCATTTGCATTTGCTTGCATTCAAGTGCAAGGCTGTTTCCTAAGAGATCTTGATTATTCTACGCACCTTGTCCTCCTTAAAACAAAGCCACATTTTCCTCTGTTATGCTACACACTCACAGACTGCACGATGGCTGTCTCATCTTTTTGGAAGTGATTGGTTTATTTCACAATTAGACTAAATATCTAAGCCAGCATAGGCCTCCATTACACTGGAGCAACAGCTCTGATGTCCCAACGAAATCAAGCTACAGGCTACTATCGTTCTGACTCAGTGAGCAGTAAACATCGGAGCTAATGCTTGTGTGCAGGGGAACGTGTTCGCTAGAAACAGAGCCTCTTGCATACRTCATGCATATTTTACTAACACATCACCGTGGAACTTAATAGTGTCACGCGATCATTCCCAACAAACATTGCTCTTCTCTCACTGGYCTATTTGCATGGGCATCTTTTTGGTTTCAAAGTTACATTAGAAACATAGAAAGCAGTTTTGAAACACTTCATGTCACTGTGAATGTCTGTGCTGAGCAGCAGCTACTCTTACTGTTCCTGCATTCTGCTGCCAGGTCCTGGTACATCGCAGATGGACACATTCATGGAAACGTGATGGCAAAGAGAATTYGAAATGAAATTACCCAATCCTGAATCAAAATGCTGAAATTTTCCAGAGTAGTTTAAATAAAGCACCCTTTCRTTTTGATTAATTATTTCCCCCTCTTGGAAAATTCCTTGCAAGTTATCCCATTTTGCAGGTTACCAGAAGGAATCAATTTCAGTGGGTTTTCTAATACCCTCTCACTGAAGAAGAGGCCAGGCAGACTCCAGTTACAGTTAGTGCTTCTCTGTGCCGGTTGCTGTACACAACAGATCTCAGACAATCTCTTCTATCCTTACAGAGCACCTATTCACATCCTTGGACACAAAAAAAGCAAATTAAAAGGGATTAGAAAATGGTTACATGAAGACAACTTTTAAGTATCTCAAAGATTTTTTTTAAATAATAGTCTAACTCCATTAAGAAAAAAAATGGTAAGTGGTTTTGTCAATGGTGGGAGTTAGTAGGGAAGACAAGGAGCTCAGCTTTAGCCAGGTTAAACAATAACTTGCTACTATTTGTGGCTGGCTCCCAGAGGGCCAAAGAAATTAACTCGTGGTTAGTTAAATAATAGTTTTATTAAAACAATGATCAGATCAAATAACTGGCATGTATGTGCAGGAAGTCTTTCAAAATACTCAGGTCCTGCAAAAAAGTTAGATCAAGAAAATGACTTTTAAATGTGTGATCCCTGAAGTAACTGAAACCCGTAGAAACTGGATGCCTTAAAAAGAAAAAGATTTTTTTAAACCTTAATCCCAACATTCTCTCCTAAGAATAACACAGTTCTCTACTTTCAGTGTTTTCTCTTCGTGTAGATGTTTTCGTTCCCTTGTTACAGTAGAGAAATTATTTTTTTTCTGTGACCACAGCTCTCTTCTAACCTTTTATTTTGTTTTTAAAAAGAGAAATAAATGAAAGAGATCTAAAGCTGTGTGGTTTCACATCCCCCAGTTGAGTTGTCCAGTGAAAGGAGCAAGTAACTCGAGAAGAGGAACGCTGACTGAAGGACAAGCCTCCAGATACTCCACAAGTTGTGGACAACCACAGCTGCAGAAATGCAGGTGAGAGCCACCGCAGGTACAGCTCCTGAGGGTACCTAGTCCCTTTTTTGTGCCACCATGGGTTCACGAGCCACCTTTGCACATTCACATATTTGCAGGCAAGAAGAGCAAATTCAGTCCCAAGTTACTGTATCACGTCTGGACGATGAGASTGGACTGAGAGCACCACGGCTCCCTCGGTCCCCGACCTGTCACGAGGAGCACTGCCGTGGGCTCGGTGACTGTGGAGTCAGGTCTACAGTGAAATTGCTCTGAGCAGTTACCAGCTTCGGTATGAGAGGATCGTGGCGTATGGAGCAGACTGCRCCTGAAAAGGGCCAAATTACCTCACAGGGTTCATCGAGAGTGCACAAAGGCAGGGCGCCTGCAGGCAGTCTTTGGCCCCTATTCTTTGCGCTTCTGATCCATGAGGCTAATTGCCCGGTGGATGCTTTGTGACTTTCAGGGTTTGGGAAGGTGGCTCGAGGTACTGAGAGTTGTTTATACAATCCACAGCGCAAATGGATACTGTCAGCAAAGTAATGCGTGTTCAAAGAGAGCAGCAACATAAAGAGTGTCTGATTTCTTCAAAACTGAGAACGAGTTTTCTTAAGTGTAAACACATGCACACACTTGTGGCAGATACCCACCTAAAAGTGAATTGCTGCCCCTAACTTCTGCTTGCATCTATCAGTTTGCATTACATTCAGGTAGCGGTGAACACTGCCTTTTGGGTGGGTGTAGAGTACTTGATGAGCTTTTTGGATGAAGGGCAGGTAAAAACTTGCTTCGTCTTGTATCCAAGATTCGAGTATTTACCTGTTGGAGCCCTGCATATTAAGGCCCACGCATTTACCCTGCAACACAACATGGAATTTTAATGAATTCGCGGACTCTGAAGGCCCCCACCCACCTCTTCTCAAACAACTGAAATCCTTTGCATTCCTCTCAGCTATACCTACTCTGCATGCAATGGCAGCAGACCAGGCTGGGAACAAACAGGTCTGCTACTAAACATAGAGAAAGTGAGAGACATTTCCAAATGCCGTCTCAGCCAAAGCAGAAAATGTCCCTCCTCTCTCAAAACACAAGAGGATCAAAAATTAACTCTGAGTTCTCCCCTCCTATGACAGGCCTATATGGCATTGAGGTATACAGCATCACAAGCCAGGCTTGATCACTTTAATCTTCCTATTGAAGAAACTACTCTTGCTCAAACACAGACTGTTTGTGGTGGACATAATCAACTGCTTATCTAGAGGAAAAATCAATACCAGCAGTGAGGTAGACCTTTGCAGAGCCTTGACCAAATTTACCATGCTGCACTTCATCCCCATGCACGGGAAAAAAGGGTGCRAATGGAAACTAACTCCCAGTACGTGGTGGAATCTGTTTTTACAACTGATATTGTAAACCTCCAGGTATAAAGCACTGTCTTAGCCCAAGGGGAGGGACTATGCTGCCCACCAGAGAGAAAGATAGAGCCAGAGACAGTTTCTATTCCAGTATCTCAAAATGTGATGAAACACTGAAAAGATAAACTCTAGATATCATCAGTCTCACATATTATCTTGACAACTACTACTGGAGAGGAAAACAAAACATGTCCTATGAAGAAGAAGAGAGGACAGCAGAAAAGAGGAATGTGTAGCTGGCATGGAGACAAAAGATAGAGGATACACCGTTAAAGCTGGTCAATCCTTATCTGCCTCTAGCTGGAGCCCAAGGGACTCCTCTCCATAGGCAACAGTGGTACATCTTCTCATGCCAAGACATCCTGAGTGAATTGGTTTGACAAATCCCGTAGCAGGTAAGAGGATTTCAATTAGGATAAAATTTGACATTTCAAAGCAGGCTTCTTAAAAAGACAACCTGCCAATGACAGTCAAAACCAAATTTTGGATTAAGAAACATTGGACAGCTCTGTGCTCCTCTAAATCCCAGGCTCTGCACCAAAGGAGAAGGAACAGGGTGAGTAATGCATGCAAATGACTGTATTCATATTTGAACACAAATCAGAAATGCCTGTCATTAAAGAAGTCCCTCAGTTGGTATCCCAGGAATCAGACTGTGTAACTGAGCACAATAGCATTTATACGTGTGCATGCTGAAAATAGCCTGCTTGCTACACTGCAGGACCTGGACGGCTGTTCCACTGACTTACATAGAGTGCCCRTGAGACTCAGTTGTAACGTATCTATCACATCAGTGTTTTCCTCCTCTTCAGCTACTCCTGACTGGTGAACCCCCCCACTTACAGCACCAATTCTTTTAGCAAGAGCCTTGCATTTACTTTTACTATAACCGATCTCACATCTATTTCCCTCTGTGTCTCTCATTTTATGCCTYGATGTGTTCTCCAGGTATTTAGTCCTTCTGACATTACCTCCCAACACTGTTGCAGCCAGTTTCACTAGCATACGTCCACTTTCTGGGCAATAGTCTTTAGTAAATTTAGCACAGAAGAGTGGTCCCAAGAGCAATCATTAAGAGCTTTCAATAACAACTTCCCTCCAGTCTGAAAGGTCTCTTTTCACTTAAATCTGCCCTTTAGCTTATCTATTAGTCACAATTTTTCTGCCGTTACCCAGCATCTCTCTCAGTTTCACATGCTACACCATACTAGAAGCTAAGCAAGAAGGATGCATTTCCGTTACCAGCAATACCAGTGCTTTTATCAGAGGTAGTGATTAGGTTTACCTAGATCGTGCTAGATCTAGCGTCTTGTGCTTTCTTGCCTTTTTCTGTTACCATATGCTCTATTCTTTCTTTTAGAATAGTAGAATAGTTGCTATCAATAGCATGCACTCCAACAGGGGTGTCCTCGCCCCTTCGTCACAGACAGACCTACATTCTGCAGTGAATGGTGTCTTCCTTCCTCTGTTAAGTCTGAAAACATTGTTCTTGAGCCTGCAGTTACATGTATCAGTTCCTTCCAGATACTGAGATGACATTGATCCAGCCTTTCCCCAATATTGAACTCCTGGAGTTTTTTCTCCCACTTTGGCCGAAGCCACTTTGATTTCCAGGTCTTCATTGCCACTAAAAACCTGTTATGCCTATATMTTCAGAATCGGCATCCTAACTGAAACAGAAGCAAAGTATCTGATAAATTATTGGGCCATACCCAACTACTTTCTTTTTTCCCTTTTTATTTATGTGGCTGAAAGACCTTTTGCTATTTGTTTTAATTTCCTTTACAGAGTCAAACTCAGCTTGACTCCTGCCAATTCTCATTTTACCCACACATTTCCTGACCTCTCACATGTGGCTTTCTTTGCTGACCTGTTCTTTTTTCTACTCCTTATTCAGTCATATCTGATAACTTTTCTTCCATGTTTTTCACTTTGCAAGATACGCCTGTTCCAGACATTTTTTGCACCTTTGACTCAAAGAAGGGCCAGCCTCACTTTACAATCCAGTCCTCTTGAGCTCTTCGGGCTTTAGTTAGCTCCCTAAATTTATCAGATGCCATCCATCGGGCACTGAGAAGCTTAGCTATAGATCTGCACTTGTTTATCCTTTGTTTTAGTTGAAACTGAAATCACTCAAACCGAGGTTATTTTCTACTTCATTCTACAACTTAACAGTGTCAGATCTAAAACAGTATTGCCTCTTGCTGTTTTCAGTGACTGGTGAGGAACTCTGTTGGTTGTTGCATTCAGAAATGTCTGAATTTAGCTATTTCTTCCCCTGTATAATCCAGGGAGTCAAAGCCTCCCATAATGACAGATCTCTAACAAGCAAGATCTGTATCTACCAAATCCAGTCCTCGAGGTCATTGGCAGATATACCACACTGCCTCAGCAATCATACTTCCCCAGAATGTCTTTGGCTCTATTAGGTTGGTTATTTAACTCATATTATCTCCCCTTATTTATCTCATTAAAGGCTTACAGTAACATCTGTTTACCTTAACTTCTGTCTTTCACAAGTTAGGTATGCTCCAATACCTGCACTCAACTCAATTTTTTGCTATTCCTCTTCTTTCCACCCTCTCCTTCAGTCACTGTTTCCAGATCTACAAATACATACGTAGCCCCCTGCCCCATCTCCTTTGTCATACCCTTAAATATTCACTTAAACTCCTCCCACCATTTCCAGGTGAAACTAAAGTCCTATGATTTACTCCTCTAGGATCTCCATTCAGTAATATGTCATAGCTGAACACTTTCTGTGAAGTACCTACTCAGGGATAAAATGCAACCAGCAACCTTCTTAGTTATCTTCACAGTTGTTTTGCCATCTCTGTTGCACCTCAGTAGTCATCCTCATCTATCATACCTTGTCAGAGTTTTTTAGTTAAAAAAAAAGGAAGCATCCTTCTCTCCCCCAGGTATCCACCCTTTAATTTCATATGTGTAGGATCTCTTTCTACCCCTGGCTCTTGGCTATTCAAGTTCATTTCTTGACCTCATTTAAGCATGATGTCCATAGATTGATTCTGCCACTGCAAAATGTAATTTATTTTGGCCAGATTTTATTTTTATTTCTTTTTTTTTTTTAAATATGGCTAATTAACTATTCCTATTTTGATCTCCGTTTCATGCTTTATTCTCTTCCTCAGTATTCACAGGTGTTAGCACAATGAAATATAAACTGCCCAGAAAGAGTTCTTTTACGTTCTGAGCTAAAAGATACAGTCCAGGTTGCTAGGGATATCTTCACAGAGGGATAATATTTCTTACATAATATCCTGAAGCTATAATCTTCCTTATTCCTACCTTAAATCAAACATAAAAGTACTCAAAGTCTATCAACTTTCTCTCTTTAACACAAATAAAAATAACTGTGTTTGGCAAACAGGTTGTCTATTCTCATTCTCTCTATTTGCTGGAATTTCACCTTGCGGGAGCTCATGCAAACCATTTTTTATTGGCTTTGGTTAACATAAGTTCAAATAAACTCAACACTCAAAGCCAAACTTAAAAAAGGTGTCATATATTTTGCCTGCTTTGAACTCAAGGATTTTGCAGGCTTTCCCTGTAGACCTGCCAAGGTTAGGAAAGTTCAGAGAACCTAGCCCAAATTGCTAGGCTGCAATAAAACCTGAAATGGAGATTCATCTAGTTTGAACGTTTATGACAATTGCTTTACACAGCTACCTGCTTGGTCCTTCTTACACCCCAAAGAAAAGTGACAGGAGTAGGTTTTCCAGTATTGCCACCTGGAGAAAACTATGTCGGGACTTTTAAAGAGCTCTATGTTACACTACTGTTATTGCCATAGCCATCCCTGTTTCTGTTTTACAAGGAACTGCTGCTGGTTTGAGATGAGCCACAACTCAGATCCTGAATTCCAGCTCTTTGAATTCCCCATGTGACTCAGTTTCATATCTGCTCTAATGACACTGTTTCCAACATGGGTCCAACCTCTCCCTTTGTTTCTTAAGCCATATTAAAACATGATATCTTGCTCATGTGGCTGGCCTCTTAGTATACTGACATCATTCAAGAGATCATAAAATCACATGATGATCAATTTTTTCCCCACAACAAGTCTCAATCAACTACAATATTCCTGGACTGCCTGCAGATTGGAGGTCAAGAAGTGATACATACATACATACATATATATTTTTGTATACGTACACACACACAAAAAGTGGTTCCCTCAAAGCTTTACACTGAAAAAAGGCTGAAAGCTGGAGTTCATTTATAGGTCATGTCTCACCTCTGACTCTGAAAACAAAGATGATTACAAACCATAACCAGAAGCGTTGCTAAGGATGTATACATATTATAGGCATTTCTTCCTTGCTCTCTCCTTCCTGCATCCTATACTGGCTATCTTTACCTGCAGTGAACATACAAAACTACATAGTGGCTGAGTCTATGAGTACGTCTGGACTTGTTATATGATGTGCTTCCATTAATAACATATTATAAGAGGACTGACTGAAGAATAAAATTAATTTATCAGTTACTACAAAAATATTACTCCAGGAAATATAAAAAATGTAAACTGCAAGGGCCATGATATGTGAGTGCCTACATATTTTTACAATATAGGCGTTTCAGACATGCTTTGTTACTGGCATTTAGTCAGAATATCTTTACCCTGTGTCTGTTTCCATCAAGGACAGACACTACAGGTTAATTCTGTAAAGTAACAGCCCAGCCCTTCAGCCTGTCCATTGTATCCTCAGCAAAACTGAGGCTTGAAAGCCTCAAGAATCCTCAGTGCTACTGCTGGGATCTCTATTTCCAGGTGGCATCTCTGCCACACAGCAGGCTCACTTTACCCTCTGCACCGTTTAGCAAGAACAGACAAAGTAATTTCCAGAGGACAGGAAACCACCAAGGTACTGGTTAATCAAATCTCAGGCCACTGCCACCGATACATTTGCTAATCTCTTAAAAATTGAGGTGGGTGAGGAGCAAAAACAAACAAGGAATGAATTCTCCTGTTCAAACACAGTTTCAGATCATAAGCCACTGGCTGCTGTGTGTTTATAGGAGCTGAGGCCCTTAGTTAGGTTCTTAAATATGGACATATGCGAATCAAGAAAGTATGCAGAAATCCTCTGTTAAAGGCGCACTGACTCTGCCAATCCATTGACCTCCAAATCCTTTCCGTAAGACATACTGGCTCACTCTCGCTCTCTTCACAGATTAGTTCTGTCTGCTCCTGGGCGCCTACTCTCTCTTTCTATAATGTGATTAAATAAGCTCCCTGTCTCTCCAGGCTTGTGCAACTGCCTCTCGCTTAGTCACCTAAGCGCTCTACAACACCCCAAAGGAGTGGAGTCAGCTGAAACAGGAGCGTTCCCAGCTCTGACATGTAAAGTACTTGCACTCGGTGCTAAATAAACTTGGAAAAATGTTCACAATGCAGCTGTGTGCACAAGATGCTGCAACCTCAGGGCAAGAATAATTATACACAAACAAGATACTTAGGATTTATGTTCCCCTCAAATAAAAATGTGCGCTGCTCATGCCAATCTCAGCACTTCATGGTATGCCTGCAATCTGAGGCAGAGGAACAGATTCTCTGCTAGGGTTAACAGATTAGATACCATCACTGCTTTATTTTCCAATAAACTTTACAGGCGTTCTAAGCATTGTGGGTACACATTGATATGCTTTTCGCCATAGGAGGCTGAGAATTCATGGGAGGTCTTTTAAATGCCCTGTTGTGTTAATGGTATTTGTTTGGGCAATTTTCTATTGGCATATGTTGAGGATTCCTTTTCAAAAGTTACAGGGTTAAAGCTGAAGCCCACAGGAATGCCAGACCAAAAGAAAACTGAAAAAGTGTCAGGAAACAGGAACAAGTATCCCTAGACTGTTCCAAGCAAAGGTTTCTCTAACTCTCTCATGAAGGAGATCGCCAGCTGCTTGTGCAAGTAGMCTGTTGCAATGCTTACGCATCTCTCAGATGATGACTATTTCTCCTAACAGCCGATGTCAATTAACTTTGCTGCTAACAAAGTCAATCTCTCCTTTTCTCAGTGAACATGGCTAAAGATTGATCACTGCCCTCTTCATAATGACTTTTTAGTCATGGTCATATTTATCTTCTCTTCCTGAGAAAAAAAGTAAAGCCAGTTCCCTGATCCTTTGTGTTTTCGAAACCTCTCAACATTCTTCTTGTGCTTTGGATCTGTAAGTGTTTGAATGTACTGCATCAATAGGCAATACCAAAAAATTAAAGAAAGAGACGTGGAAAGAAGTCTTGACTGCAACGGGCCTGAGATTTCTCAGCAGCCATTCTCCTGGACCAGACTCAGCAGTGAACATATGCAGTGATACTTAATTATACTCCCATACTCTAACTAATCTCACTCTAAAAATCAAGGGAGACTCTCTTAAAGTTGCTTTTATACCTACTTAGCTCTGTGCGGTGGAACTTGAAATGGTATGACTTACAGAGTTGAAAGGAGACTTTATAAGCTTTGTTAAAGTTGCTGCAAACAAGGAAAACTCAACAAACAACTTGCAGGAGTACTTTAGTAAGCAGTTGCTTGCTGGCTGGAATGCAAGTTACACCACGTTAGACCCACTTCATATTTTGCCCCAAGGAGCCAGCAAGCTGGGTGGGAGACCGACGGGCATTCCCACCAGCCTGTCAGGCTGGACAAGCTGCAGGAACAAGCAGTCAGTCTGATATTTCTGCCTTCCCTTTCTCGACCACAACAACAGGGAGGAAAACGTTAACTCAGCTTTCAACCTTTATATTTAGGTCAAGTTCAGTTAAAATTGTAAGAGAAAAAGGTTCAAGAGTTCACCATTTTCTTAGCCAAATAACAACGAAAACAGAATTTGCATTCCTCTGCTTAGAGGACTTACACACAGAAGAGCCAGGGTATGGAAGTGATACGTGAGCAGTAGCTGGCTCTTCACAGGAGTCTTCTGGAACCAAAGGAGAGAGGCATAGGAAATGCCTGCCACACTACCAACTCTAGACATAAGATAGCTCTCACTATCTCTTTTTCAAAGTTCTGTCTGCAGGTGGCCACTATTTGCATGGTCCAGTCCTTCTCCTTGCCATGCCCTTTGCTACATGATAAAAAGAAATATATTAACCAGGCATGGGAAAAAGATGCTAGTCCCAAAACCCATGGCATGGAGGAAAATGTTATTTTTCCTGCTGGCAGTCTTGTTTAGGTTGGCAGAACATGTCATTTCGACTGTGAAAAGGAGCACGTGTACTGAGCTCTGTGAGCTCATCTTGGTATCCCTGCTAGTGCCAACTAGTAGCAATTCAGAGCTCAGCTTGTTATTGAAGATGCAGCCGTTACAGCTGTCAGGTACCTGCCAATTTAAATCTTAGTGAAAACTGGTCAGAAATTGAGTGATTTTAGAAACCAATACATTTCTGCTTGTTTCAGAGGCTCAAATGGGCACATGCAAAAGATACTATCTTCCAGTAACCCATTTTGCAATTGATTAGAAATTAAATCCTTTGTGCTTGAATCAGGGTGGGGAAAATATTTTGAGACTGCAGTTTGATCTAAATGTTGCTCTTACTTGTGGTTTGGCAAAAGACTCTGAAATGCTGTTAAATCAAAAAGGCAAAGAAAACCTGCAATTGCCGTGTCTCTGCTTATAAAAAAACATTTTAAAATAACCACATGCATCATTCACTACACAGATGCCACATTCTTCCCTACCCTTATTTAATAGCTAGCTGTCAATCTATGTTGAAGAGCAGTTACCTGACATTACCATAATAATGCTTCAAAGCTTCATATTAAAGATGGGTATCTTCCTAGGCAAGCCCACAGGGGAAAAAAAAAAAAAGCCTTTTCGCTCTAGAGTTGCAAAAATGCACTTCTCTAAGAGATGATAGAGTGTAACCAGGCAGGAATGATGATCACAGATACTCCTGATTTCTCTTTGCTGTAATTAAGCAGAGAGAGATCAACAAATCTGGGTCTGCATAAGAAAGGTTTCTCATCTCTATTTCTATTAGCTGTGGTAGAGAGAAACCTACATGTGAACTGAGACCTCTGGTCATTAACATAACATAAACACTTCTGCCATCTTCCAGGATAAACATTATGCTTCTCAGGACAGCTCACGTACAACCACTCTGATGTTTAGTCATTCTCGAAATGCACTCCKTTCACGTGCTCCTGCTGTGAGCAAACACTGCAATGGAAACTTGCCTGTGTCACAGGTTTGGGAGATGGTGCTATGTGTACAAGCCAAAAAAAATCATCAAAATCTTTCGAGCTGAGCTAATTTGATACCGACTATGGGGAACTGGAGCTGACATTAAAAGCACCATTTTGTGGATTAGAAGGAGATGGTGGGAACCAAAGACCTGCTGAACCTCTGGGACACACAATTGCCTCCTATAARTGTGAGGAATGGTGAGAAATCAAAGCATGGAAATACTGTGAAAAAGGGACCAGGTGCTTAGGTGAAAGGGAAATACAACTACGCAGCAGCTTACCGGTATATAGCACCTTCCATTCCCTCTGCAAGAGAGTAGAAAAGCCCAGGACCAGAGGGCAGTTAGAAAGCAGAAGGTGACAAGTGCTTCACAGGAGAATGTCCAACACCAAACACACAGCAAGCACTAAGCATGTCCTCTCTCCTCCCAGCATGTATTGAGACGCCATTGGATGAGTGCCAGAGCAGAGAATTTCCTTAGGTCCTACTATCAGGAAAGCTATTGACACCAGCTTCCATGATCTGCAAACCCCTCAGTGCAACCTCCCGTTGACTAAGCATTCCACATCTCAGCTCTTCACTGACCAGAAACTAAATGTTGCAGGAATGTAGCTGTGCCAGTCTTCAGTGTTACGAGACAAGATTACACAGACCTCTGACACATGAGAATACACAAAGGGAAGCTATTAGGAAATGGGACAAAAACCCAAGCGTCTATGAGAGAAAAAGGAAGGGTAAAGATAAATTTCCTTCCTGAACTCCCTCCCTCCCAAGAGAGAGAAACCCTGCCACTTGCASTACTTAGCATGAGAAGAATATGCTCCTGGGAACCACCTTCCAGTAGCCCACCATGGAGGGATTTGTCCCCCTAGTGAATATCCTTCAACTATTCTTTCTCTGAACACAGACATAATATCAACCAAGGACGGACAGGATTGACATCTCTCAGCAGCTTCCCCCCATATTCCACAGCTGATAAAACTATCTACATGAGAGCAATGGCACCTACTCAGTACTCCAGGACACAGCATCCATTCAAGGTAGGGAAGCTCCTTATTCAAGCATAGAACTGTTGTGGGCAAGGCAAAATTTGTACGCAATCTTGTTTACTCTGATACAATWGGATTGCTTCATACAAGCGTTTTGACTGAAACAAGATGAGATAATGGGAACCCTGACTGCTGGAAGCCAGCTCTGTTTCAATTTGAATGTATGTATTTATTTAAGCCTTTGAGAGGTCTCCCATTGACTCTGCACATAAGAGGAGCTAAGTCAAYGAAGAAAGAGAGCCTCAAGAGCTCAGAATGGTATTTGTGAGCTCGCGCCATGACAGGGAAAAAAGCAAACACCACAACAGTTTTGGATGTCATGAGCTTCYTTCATAGCAGTTCACTTTAGATCTGTGTTTCCCTCTTATTCTGAAAGAGGGTTTTTCTGATGTAGAAGAACAGGGAAGAGGGGGAAAAACAGTTTAAGAATGCAAAGAAAATATCTTTTACTTCTACACACTGAGTTTTCTGTTAGCATATAAAAAAGTTTCTACATCGGAAAAATTAGAAAAGATAAACAGCTTTTGCTGTGAATCGACATAAGACCCATCACACACAAGCAATGTGTGTTCACATGCATGCATGAACATGTACACAAACACACATACTCGTTCACATATGCACACACCCAGAGGCAGTGACTACCACTCTTTCTAGTGGAGTTTCAGCTGTACTTTTGAGAACAGCACTTTTCAGTAAGAACATTCACTTTTGAATCGGTTTTCAAGTATTGGATCTAAATTAATACTGGGCCTAAGCAGCAAATCTGAATTCAGGTTCAATCCTCTCTCAAGTTTGACCACAAAAGGCCCTGTGTCTGGGCTTTCCATGGATCTGTCATAGATCAAAACTTGTCAATATTAACTCATCAAATTTGTGGACCAAAACACTGTTAACACAGCTATGAAGAATTAAGTTCTTCAGTCACAAAAAATCAACAAAATAAGTCGGTATTTTGAGTATTGCAACAGTGCTTTTCATTAAATATTTGCACAAAGTATAGCAATCATGACAAAATAATTTGTGGTTTACGCATGTATATAGCTACATTAGACTGTACAGGCCATTTAAATAGTGCATTATGTTAGCAATCATCGTTAGTAACCCTAYGTTAAGAAGTGTGGGCAGACACTTCATTAATGCATACACAGATTGCCAGGATATTGTGCTGTCTCCTTGCTGCAAAAATATAAAATACAGTAGCAAGATTGAGTGGGATGATGAAGTCATCTGGCAAATCTCCACTGGGTGATGCACCTAGGAGCAAATGACATAGCATATTCACACCACCCACTGGATACACCACTGGACTGGAATTCAGGTGCAGACAGACATTTCAGTGATCCCCATTGCCCAAGCACGGACAAGCCACAAATCAAACCTAACATGCTGTATCTTTGGAGGAGGGAACACTATTGCTATCTTTCTTAACTTTAAATTCTAGCAGAGAAAAAGTACTGGTAGAGCTACCAAAATATAGGGTTGCCTAACACTTCCCATTCTAAGTACTTCATTTTTGGTCGACTACAAATTGGCTAAACTTCAGCTATCAGGGGTGWAATTTCCATGGCAGGATCTGCTTCGAACTATTATTTTTCTCCTTTTGAAATTAAGACGGTATAAACAAACCAGCCCCTAATCTTGGGAAATGGAGATTCCCACTTTATGAAAAAGTCCTGCGTAAGCTAGTGAAACACAGGCTGCTTTTGTTCTTAGCTCCCAATCTGCAGATATGAAAATGATAAATTCACTAATAATTGAAGCACTCACATTATACCAGGGAAATATGAAGGCAGGTACAAGAGCTCTTGCTTTTAGGGTCATGTAATCTAACATTTTTCAATAGTTATTACTGGTAAAGGCTAACAACAAAACACAGGTATCACAGAAACAATCCTAAAAATCATTTAAGGACACAGAGCTGGGGACTCAAGCTTCAACAAAAAGAACCAGTCACAAGTGGGAAGAAAGAAAAGGTTAATAAGACTGTAACCTGCAATGCCCACTCAGAAAGCTCTTTTATTGAGAGGCAAGTATCAACAAAAGTAAGCAGGAATTTCTGAGAAAGAGGTGTTTCTTGGCCCTTTTCTRATGCATTTATCAGATTGTGGAGGACATCACAAAACTCCACATCTCTTTAGCAAGAAGGTTCATTTAAATAGCTTTATTCTGTGGGCAAAATAAAGCATTATGATGCATTGAGGACAAAAGAAGATATTCACTAACAGGCCAGGATAGAAAAGGAACAAGCAAGTGATGTATTTATTTTACCAGCTACTTTTTTTTCCACTATAATTTTTCTTTTCTAAGAGAATGCTGGTTTTAATCCTTTTCTGCGATTGCTTTTCAGATCAATTCTTTCCTGACTGTTCTCTCCCTCTCTCCTCCCCCAAATCTATCCCCCTGCCATGAGGAGCGGCCAAGCCCTGCCACATTTGAGTGGAATGTTGACGCCCACATGGGTGGGTGCAGAATCAGCCAAAACAAGTCCCTGCATTCCTTAGGATGTCAGCCCCCTTCTGCTGGCTCTTTTCTAATATCTTATTAATAGGTAAAATCTCTTTCCCAAATCAGCCTTCCCCATTCTTTCACAGTGGAAAAAACAGAAAMAAAAAAAACTTCCTTAAACAGGTGCCCAGGCATATTTATAGCAAAGTATTACACTAGTTAGACAATTACAGTTTTTCAGTTGCCCAATTTAAATTCCTATAGGTACCTAATAAACCATCAAATGAAGAAGAATTGCCAGTAAATAGCAATTACCTTGAAAGAATAGTACTTTAAATATTAAAGTGACACTTCATTAGTTATGCTGGCAAACAGGTCAGTTTGAATCAAATGGCTATTTTAAATTAGTGGTCCTATTGCAGACGCGGGGTGTAATTTTTATTACCAAATACCYAGCCAAGCTAGTGACCTTAAAAACATTACTCAAGAAATGGTTGAGAGTTAATTAGAATACTGTGCCAGGGGAAAAAAAAGAATAGTCTTGAACATCTCTGAATTCTTTCCAGGAAGGTGTTTTTAATAATGACAGTAGTTTACTCCATTTAAAGGTCCATATCCTCAAGTCAAAATGTAGGCTTTTATGAAACCAGCAAAATATAAGACTAGAAAAATATTTCCATGCCTTTTCTCCAACTGCAGTCAAACATTTTCTTAAGAAACAAAATTAAGAGCCTCCAAAGCATCTACGACTTCAGAACTGCATCTCCACTACAGGACATCGACTAAAAACGGACTCCCAATAGAAGCTTATACTGATATTTCCTTTTGCTGTGCAAGCTGAAATGAGGGCAGGAGGGAAACCTACAGATAATGTGACTTGACATTTATCGCTTTTCATTTTCAGCAATCTATGGTATTAGAACTCATCGCAAAATCAGTTGGCTAACGTACATTTTCTTAGTTGCAATCTCTCTTTTCTATACACCAGASCAAAGAGTTTTCAGACTAATAATTCAAGCAACTGCTACCTGTAATTCCACTGCAAGRCTCTCAGTACACAGAGAAGTTCCTGTATTTTCATCACTCCTGAAAATTGTGTCTCTAACCTTTCTCAGCAGAAATAACAAATAAGCTGGCACAACACAAAAGGAATAGAAGTCCCAGCACGGATTGTTTCTTTTAGGCTCCTGTACAGATATGTGCACTCCACATTCTCCTTTTCATCCCTTCTATTCACYTACTTTCATCCCAGTTTCTATCCAACATTTTCAACAGGTATTCCTCTTTACACAGTCCCATCCAGTGTATTCCGTGATGGCAGTAACCTCAGTCACAAGCAGCTGTCGTTCTTAAATTCTGCCCAGCTTAAGTACAGCATTTTAGGTTTTTTATGCCATAGCTGGGGAGAATTTGCCAACTACTTACTAGACGCAAAAGAAAGAACATGATACTATGAGTCATAACGGAGGACCCATGAGAACTGCCATAACTACACTAAAGTTCAACATAACAGTTAATTCTCTCTGAGGTAGAATGACTTCACACAGAACTCGAAGGAAGATTYAAAATGAAGATTGAATTTGGGTAGAAAAATGTAGGCAATTTTTCTGTCCAAAGATGAAATCCATTCATTTCCAGGAGGTACACCTGGCAAAGGTACAGGGAAGATCCACAGCCTTGTGAAAAATCTTTGAATTCCAAAACTTTTAGAGATCTGATAAAAGATTTGCGTATCAAAGGTGGGACTTGGAAGGAATTTGCTTACCTGAGAAGGGGAGCCCTGAGATCTGGCCTTGGTCCCCTGAGCTTTACATCAAGCAATAAAATACGTGAACAGTCCTAGAAACAGGGATCAAAATCCTGGATTCCTCCTCCTTGGCTGAATTCCCTAACCACAAGGCTACAAAGACAAACTTCACTATATGCCTGCTATGGCTCCCTTGAATTATGGCCTGACTAGTGGAATGGTTTTTGCAGGAGCAGTGGAGAATGTTCCCACACTTCCCTTGGGGATGTGAGAYAATGGTTAAGAACACTTCAGGCAAAGTGGGGAACTGGACTTGGATCTGCCAGATCTTGGATGAACTCCAGCCACTAAGGTGTTGTATAAAATGTGAGAATACAGCTCTTTCAGTCAAATTCTAAGAGAGGAATGAGTCATCTTCAGCACTTTGGGACCAACGCTGTGGAAACCTATTAACAGGAGAGACCAGGTCTCTGGACCTATCTTTTCAGGGTATCAGGTGGGTGCATGGAGTCATGTTTGATTGGAGTGTTGTGTCTGGTGTCCTAGCCCAAGAAAGTGGTACGATTTCAGACATATTCTTGTTTTCAGTATTTCTTTTAGCTGGTACCTGGCACTTCTTGAACCTGCTGGCTGTTTTGGATCCCATTCTGAAGTGTCTAACTGTCCTTAATTACTATACAGGGCTCTAAAGCATCAGACACCAAAGGTCTGGACTGCGCTCAAGGTGGTTCAGGGCAGACAGTTGCAGAACATAGGTCCTCCCTTGAATCCAGACCTATGTGCCTGATCCTGCACTCCATTGAGAGCTTTGCCACAGATTTGAATGGGCATAGAATCAAAATTATTCCAGTCTCAGTGGAGCTCTGAGTATGCACAGAGGTTGACAGAAGAGCCAAGTGAGGACCTACGACTGACTGTGCATGATTATTTTTCCTTGTATTCATGTCCACTGAAAGCTGACCAGTAGCATTTGAGATTGGTGAAAATATATACTATAGCCAAAGCAGCAAACCCTGGAATGCTTCTGAGCACCCAGGTCTCAGCCTCAGCCTTGTCCTGGCCCCATTCAGGAATGATACCCACCACCCAACACCATCTTGATTGCTTCAAACAAAAAAGAAATTTGGTTCACATGCTGGACAATCAGAAGAACAAGGTACCAGAACATGTCATGCTGTGCACACATCACTCAGTTTCGTCTTATCCAGAAAGGGTAATAGTACGAAGCCAACCAACGCCCCATTCCAAAAGGCTCTCGCCACACTYTGCATGGACCCAGTGACTTAGATCCATTAGCAYGGCCCTCACGAAAACCAGACTGCAGAGTCAACAAGCAGTATTGCTCAGTTGTCCTACTGCCCAGATCACTTGGGGRAAAAAAAAAAGCCAATTATTTCAGATTAACTGCGGATTTAGCAGGCTAATTTAAGCGATCACACTGGGAAATGAACTCCAAAGTACAGCTGTAGGAAATAAGGCCCTTATAATCGAAGAAGTTAATTTGTTCATTTCAGCTGAATAGTCATTGAAATGCCTATCTCGTACAAATATTTGTCTGATATATTGATATACAAATATAATTTCAGTATATTAGCTGAAGCACTAATTAGATTAATAGCTATATTTGCTTTGAAAAGGTCTCCCTTGCTGAAATCAATTAAAAGTGCATGACAAAATTTCATTAAGCTCTACAATATGTTTTTCCATCAAGTGCAAAGTTACTATCTTCCAGCTATCTTATTATAACAGTGCACAATAGGACTCCCAATAGATTCAGAAATCATTGTGCCAACACTGTTTTGTACTTCTTTATCAGTAAGCATGGATTTTTTTTTCCCCACCTCCTGAGGGWACATATTTGCCTCGCACGTAAACAGTGCTGAACACCTGAATGCAGGATTAAATTTACTGAGGGATATACCTGTGTTAATCTCAACCTCTCACTGCCCAGGAGGGTTCCCTCSTACAAAGCAGCACACATTTCGTTCTGCGTGACCTGGGTCACAGGCCCTCCCTCTAGCAACCCACACCATGATGGGTGATAACTACCACCCCCTCTGAATCTAGCAAAGAGTACGCTATAAACTGTGAAACACAGAAATAGGACCTTTACAAACGTATAGGTATTTACGTGTTGCTCAGGAAGTGCTACCACAGGGCAAAGGAGCACCAGAAGCAATGGACAGAGGCTCAGCTGACCTGAGGGGCTCAGAAGCCAAAGAATATATATGTCTCCTTCCCCAGAACAATCATTAAATTTAGTGCTGGGCACAAAAGGGTTGTGAAAGAAGGTAAATTAATGCACAAAGAGAGAAGAGATGGAAATGCCATTCCTAGAGTCAGGGATGGTGCCAAMGATTGCACCCAGAGAGACAATGATCTGTGGCTATTCCTCTTCCCAGCGTCCTTTCCGTTCTCGCTTCCTCAAGCCTCAGTCTAAATAACCCAACTGGTTTGTCACAACCACATGATTTGGGAAACTACGTCAGTTCTTTGCTCCTGAGCTTCCTCCATGTCTTGTCTCTGTTTCTTCAGATTGCCAACGCACAGATATTGCAGTGGTGAGCACAGAAGAAACCCTTTCATAAGCCAGACCAGCCCTGCCAAACAGCAACAGGTTTTATTCTAGGCTTATACACCTGAGGCAATAAGGTCCCAATYCCAGGTATTTTGTGCTTCCATAATAATTTTCCTGCTATTACTCTGGCTGTCTCCAATGCCCGAGACCCAGAAGGAAAACAATAGGGTAGGAAAAGAAAGACAAAAGGAATGCCGGCAGAGATGTGGCCCAGAGATACTGAAAGAAGGTAGATGCCTATGCTACAGATTTGTGCTCTTCTTGAGAAGAGGGAATTAGAAAGCACTTGGTAAAAGTAGGATCCTTAAAAACATAAAGGGGCCAAAATGCGGTAAGACAGCTGAATAGTTCTGGAGTCGAGAGTCTGATCTCACACCACTGAAATCTGAGGAGCTGCTCTACATGRCAAAAATTAAGCAGATACCTAAGTACTTACTCTGAAGAATTGACTCATGCTGTAATTTTGCAGTTCTTAGCCTGTAAGTGGAACAGAACCACCTTCTTCACTGAGAGACCCTAAAAAGAAGCAAAGAATTATGTATTTTATTAAGGGCACAAAAAATGTATTTAACATATTTTCTAATATAAACAAGAACTGGCACTTTTATAAAGCCAGCCAGATATGAGTTAGGTTTTTCATATGTTACATTTAGGACCCAGTGAGAAATATGTCACCACTTGTGAGGAGTTTTATTCCATCAATGGCACTACCACCCACCTAAGTCTGTCCATGTGTTGGTGTGGAAGAGTGCTGTGCCTTCCTGTAACACTCATGTCAGAATTAAAATACCTTGCATTGTAGACACATTAGGAGTGCTTTATCATGCTCAGCTGATGCACACCATAGATCATTATGATTGGGTAACTCAGCCATTAAGCTCTACAATAAGCCCACGCTGAATCCTAAAAAGGGAGCCATATATAGGCTATGGAGGTGTTGAGTAAAAGAAGATTTATTGTGCTCTACATAATTAATTTTGCCTTCAATCTTTCCGGCATTTTTAGCAAAGCTGCTAGCTGACGACACTGAATAATTATATCCCTGGTGTAATTTCATCGAGCATCTTCCAACTCAATAGAGCCCTATTGTGTTCAGACTGTTCATGCCCCTTCCCCAAACAATGACTGAAAATCCTTCAGCCCAGGTACAGAGGAAAAATACAGATTTTTTTTCTCTACAGCTGAGGCTCCTGGTTACTCTGGACCAGGGTTAGGCATTGCAACAGACTCAGCATCCTCCATCACCTATGTTAGCAGTTGCCTACTTTCTCACTCCCAGGCAGTATGGAAGAAGAAGCAGCTTTTGGACAAGAACACATAAAAAAAAAAAAAAAAAAAAAAAAAAAAAAAAAAAAAAAAAAAAAAAAAAAAAGAGCCCCAAAAAACCAAACTAGAGGGGAGGAAAAGAGATAGCAAATGCGTGAAAGAAAGGGACACTGGGACTATTTGGGCAAAGAGACTGGAGTTGGAAGCCAATAAAGAAAAAGGCCTGACCAGAATCAGGTTAGCTGGTAGAAGGAATACACTACACCAAACACAAGGGATGAGGAGAGCTCACAGCCAGCTGGTCAGAGGCCAGAATGAGGAGCCTTCTCCAGTGGTGGAGAAAGGGAGGAGACGTGGGACACCAGTCTAGCACTACTGGGAAATGAGAATGAATGCGGGCCCCAGCAACGGAGGCCAGGATATGGGGTTACCCGGCTTAGCTGCAAGGGGGTATCATTCTAATGTCGCATTATAGCATTTTCGTTTCTCTATTCTACCTCAAAATACAAACCAACATTTTGCTGTAATTCTTTATGTTAAAAATATATATATATATTTTCAGCTGGCAAAGTCAAGGTTTAACACCTTAAAAAATAGCAGTGCAATGTTAATGTCTCCCTCTTGTACACTAGGCATCCTAATACAGCCTGTGTTAAGATAACTACTTGCTATTCTTTTCCCTTACTTATTCTTGTGTTTGTGTTTTCTTTCATGGCTGTGGTATAAATCTTTCCAGCACGCGTCTTTAATTCATAAATATTAGGTAAGGCTGTTTCTTCCCCCACTGATTATGAGTGCAATTAAATGTATTTTTTCAAAATAATTTCTTAATATTCATTACCAATGTCATTCAGAGCTCTAGATTGCAGCTCAGACTCATATGTACACCTGCTACATCAGAAAAAAATTTTAATGGCATCCCCCCCCGTTTGAAGATTGGCCGAATATCATAACGAGCAGATCCATTTAAATCCATTTAAATATTGAACGATATATTAAATGACTCACCTGGCAACCCTGGAATGCCTCAAAGAAGTAGAGGAATGAAGATCAGGTGCTCATCTCAGGATAGCAGGGCTATTCCTATGCTTTTTGCAGTTTGTGATGGGTACATACAGCTGTGTTTTTTTCCTGAAACTGAAAGCAAAAAACAAAGATAGCCCTGTATAAACAGAGAATCTTATGAGTTTCACAGTTTTAAGCCTAAGTAAMCAAAAAGCAAACAAACGCATAGCCTCACTTGGGAAGAAAGGAGATGAGAATGCTAGGAAGTGAAGCATGAAGCCCAGTATAAATTGTGTGACTGTCTGCATTATATAAGGAAAAACGATACTCTATTAGAGAGAAAGCATAGTTTATATAAGGGATAGGAGTTGTCTATGACAAAACCAGCTACACACATTAGCAAGAGGGATATTCAGACAAATAGGACTCATTGACCTGATCAGCTGAAAACACTGAAATGTAGTAACCTATACTATTTTCATTACCCACAACCTGGGACACACACACACAAAAACAAAAACAAAAAACAAAAAAAAMCCCAAAACCAAAAACAACCCCTTGGGGACTGTGACGTTCCACTGCCTTTACCCACCACTGAAGGGAAATTTTGGTCACCACCAGCAATCYACTGGATACTGACCAAGGGAGACAGCTGGGGAAGTTTTGGCTGAATTTATCACCAAAATATATCTTCTACAGGGATTAAGCAAGTAAATAGATAGATCAGGCCTTGGATAAATAAACATCTCATCATTTGTCATCTCCATTTGTCAGCAGTTTGCATTGTGTTTCTCTCACACACTTTTACATAACTCAAATAACTGMAGCATATTAAGAGGGTTGTATCTGTTCTAGACCCATGACCCATTTATTTCTTTTCCAGGCACCAATTTCCCCCAACTGTGCCTCAAACTGAACAGCTCCACAGCTCTGTATAGATTTTGTTTCAGCATCTGATTAGAAAAGGACAAAGGTGGAAGTTGACTTGAGGAGGAACCAGGAAGATGAAATTCCCTTTACAAGATTATTTGGAATGAAGACATGTATTTAAAATACTCAGGGAGAGAACAGAGTGGAAAAGAAACCCCCCCAGGGTATGACTGCCCAGGGCATGACTGCCCAGGGCTTGGGATAGGTGCAATGAAAAAGATGTTATAAATCAGTGACAGCTTCCGAACTATGGATGAATAGTCTATTAAAAAAATAGTTGTCCTCCACTTCTTGGGAGGTTGAAGACCCTTCGTCCTTGTTTATGTTGGGGATCAGCCCTGATTTCAGCAACTGATAACCAGCAATTGGTTTGCCCCCATGTCACCTCAACTGCAAACAGGCAAAACCCCTGGGGAGCTTCCAAACTAAGTTTCTCTGAATATACTCCAAGGAGGGAAGGGGATGAGCCCCTGTTCTTCTGCAGAAACAGCTCTAGCATCCCACTGAGTAAGGACAAAAGCAGGGGATATGGCAGTGCTTCATCAACCCGGTCCAACYCGGGGATAGTAACAAGCAGTAAAAGGACCCTTGGGTGACATAGGGGAGAAACTGCTTAGGTCCATTCAACCTAACGGACCACATAAAAGCTGACCACAGTGACTTTTCTCAAAGAGTGCTAACCGTCATCACAAGTTATTAGCAGTAGCTGCACTTCAGGAATTTTCTTCACAATCCTTTTCAACCACCTCCAAATCAATTTTCCTGGCACATCCCCAAATGTTCTTTTTGAAAGCATACCAGGTGCTCAAAAAATATAAAAACAGTTCATCTGGGCCAAGCAAAGGTCCTTCCAGACCAGTACCTTGTCTTGGACAATGGTCATCAGCTACAAGGTGAAGACAAACTCACGGTGATACAGCTGGAAGACTGTCACTGCTGATCTAACCCAGCTAATGCGATCGAGCAAGCAGGGCTCTGTCTCATCGGGTGAAATGCCTGAAGCACAACAGGCAAGATGTGTTTCACCCTCAAATTCCAGGAAAGCATTGTGCAAATGCACTGCGTGGGAAGGCTGTCTTTACATGGCCCATGTGACTGAGTACAGTAAAAATGTCCCAAGTCTCTCCCTGGTGTAACTGCATCGCACCCAGTGGGGTTACACCAGAAACAAACTGGCTTACAAACCTAATGATCTTTCATGAAGGAATGGTCAATGGGGTAGTAGCAAGAAAGAGATGGGGAGAGAGGGGTCGTTCCTGAAACTGATGTTCTTTGTTAGCAGATCTGTGCTCTGGCCACCTGAGGCCTGAATCAGCTCTTGTACCCATTCACCTCACATCACTGTAACCCCATTGACATTAGTAAATTAATCCTGAGGCAGGTAAGTGCAACACCTGTCACAGATGTGACTGACCACCCAAGGTTGGCAATATCTGAGCCTTTTATTTWTTTCACATAAAGCAACATGAAGGAGCTGGTCTAAAGCCCAAATAGCACATAGAGCACCGCTGCCAATGACTTAGAAAATGGCATTTCAAAGCAGCAGAGAGGTTTTACACCCTCAACCTTTTCATTAATCTGATGGATTATCTACCTCTAGATGATGTTGTTCCAAAATACTCCTTCAATACCTATGAGTAACTGTGCCACTGATGAATATACATCTTTTTKGGGGAGAAAAATCCATATAACATCTCTATGTTTCATATAATACCCTCCTGGGCAAATATTCACAGATGGGCAGTTAGATCAGGTGGTCTGTGTCTTCTCCCCTCAAACAAAAATCAATATATTCAGTTGCAAACTACCAACTATCAATATTTCTCACAAACCACCATAAAAATCTTCTCAGTTGACTTTCTCAATTGAAAACAGTGTTGAAAGCACCGATAAACACTGCTAATAGTTCCAAGACTTCCTTGGCTTTTACCCATCTTGGAGCTCTTGCCACAGGACAGTCAGGGTTTGTTTATTAGCCTCTTATTGGATCTGGATGACATACTGGCACTAGACGAACAACAGGGGAACGACACAAACAATGAAACAAAATAGAAGTATCTCTTCCAAAAAGCTTTTTAAATATAATCCAGTGAAAAAGAGCTGAGTAGAAAGCCGATGATGTAATTCATTCATACACTCCCCCAAAGACAAACATGGAGCATAGAACTGGGTTTTTTTTCAGTTTTGGTTTGGTTTTTGTGCTTTTTTAAAAGTGTGTAGTATAACACACGCACACACACTAACAGGAACTGCTTTGTCTGATTTGGCACTTGACTGTGTATTCCTGCTCTGTGGATTGGATATGGGAATAAAAATGACAAATGAAGAAAACAAGTAGTCCTCTGACTTCCGTAACCCTTGCTGTAAAAAGAGACAGTGAACTGCAGGCTTTAAGGATCTTATGGCTGCTAGGTAAATCAAAAAGTAAAGAAAGGAATCCCAGCTTACCCAGTTCTTCGACTGCGAGAGCTGTCTGGCAACACTGCATCACCGGACACAGGATTTTGTCCCAAATACATCAATGAGAGATGAAGCTTCATGGTACTCGAGAGAACAGTTGTACCTAAAGGGCACCTCAAAGCTACAAGTCTATATGTAAACTGAAGCACGAATTATGCTTCTCTCTCTTTGGTTATGTTATCCCAACCACATTCAGTAAACAAATACCAGCACATCTTGAAATCTCTAGYCCTGTGCCAAATGCAGTCCCAAAGGCCTATAAGACACAGGTTAATGAACTGGCCAAGTGCAAGATGATGTCTAACTATAATTTCACATCAGGCTAACATCTGCACATCTACTGGGCATGTTGATGGTAAACACAAACTTCTTAGCAGAGATACTGATGATTAATTCTTTATTCCCACTAAATTAACAAAGATCCCTGACGCGGTTGAATAGTACACTCATTAGATGAGTATAATAGATATGCTGCAGGGGTAAGATGAAGGACTTTAATTATCCTAATTTTTTCAAGATTGTTTGAATATCTTGCCTTTAGAGACTAAAGAAGCCTAAGGGAATTTGGTCCCAAATCCCACATCTAAATTCTTTAGACTTCTTTAAAAATCTAGTTCATGAACCTTGGAGTAAGTCTCCTAAATGTTTTTGAGACACCTGTCTGAGTGTCTGAGGGCTTAGTACGTAGCCACTTTGTGGACGTTCAGCATACCTGAGCAAAAATTGGTGCCCAAATAAGGAAAATGTGGAGGACAGTCAACAGTGATTCACTAGGTTGACATTCTCCCTAGTGTTCTTTGAGTCTTCACAGAATGGGGTGGAGAATTAGGGAACTAATAGGCATAAGGTCAATGAGCTGTTCTATGAGCAACACAACTGATGAAGCTGAGTTTCCTGCAGATGTATGCCCTACATCCCCCAATTACAACCACTTTCCTTTGTAATCACGGTACTCCTCAGTACCCTTCCATGTGCTCATCTGTTAGCCCGCACAACCAATAGCACATGCTGCATCTGATTTGGAGCTACATGTGCTGACTGGTCAGCGCCCTGTGGTCTTGGGCTAGGTAAGGGACCGATCGTTAATGCTACTTCTTCACTTTAATAGGAGGGAATAGAGCATTCTGATAGGAATAAGGCATTAATAGGAGTCCCTCTTTTCCAACCAGCTATTGACAGTCATTAAAACTGTAGACACCTAAAATCTTTTTGTCTTTTACCACATGACTCTATCCCCTACCTAATTTGACCAAGGAATTAAAAAATAGTGTAGAAAAGAATAAAGATATGCCTTTTGTCATAAAGTCTTGATTCCTAGGAACAAAGCATTGTGTAAGCTTGTGCTCATTTTGGCTGGGATAGAGTTAATTTTCTTCACAGTAGCTAGTATGGGGCTATGTTTTGGATTTGTGCTGGAAACAGTGTTGATAACTATTGAAACARTGTTTTCACTATTGCTGAGCAGCGCTTACACAGAGTCAGGGCCTTCTCTGCTYCTCACCCCACCCCACCAGCCAGTAGGCTGGGGGTGCACAAGAARTTGGGAGGGGACTCCAGCACAGCTGACCCCAACTGACCAAAGGGATATCCCATACCATATGTCATCGTGCCTAGCAATATAAAGCTGGGGGAAGAAGAAGGAAGTGGGGGAYGTTSGGAGTGATGGCGTTTGTCTTCCCAAGTAACTGTTACGCGCGACRGAGCCCTGCTTTCCTGGAGATGGCTGAACACCTGCCTGCCGATGGGAAGTAGTGAATGAATTCCTTGTTTTGCTTTGCTTGCATGCACGGCTTTTGCCTTACTTATTAAACTATCTTTATCCCAACCCACGAGTTTCTCACTTTTACCCTTCCAATTCTCTCCCCCATCCCACCGGGGGGAGTGAGYGAATGGCTGTGWKGTGCTTAGCTGCTGGCTGGGGTAAAACCACAACAAAGCTGAAGAAGAATTATTGTGGAATGGACAAATGGATGTCTTCATAAAAACAAAGTCAAAGGGCCATTCAGAGAAGCCCAATTTCCTGTTCTTAAAGCTAATTTGATTAGTTGCCCTAGAGGTAGGGTTAGTTACTTACCATCAATAAAAATTATCATAAATACTTTTCATTTTTAAGTCTCTGAGTTAATTCAGTGCCATCTGAGCCACCCCCACAGAGAACATGGATTCTGGCAGCAAAGATTTCTTGTTGCCAGCTCCCTGCCAAGTGCTATAGAAAAAAATGCATTTTTTTCTGACTGAGCATCATGCACAGCACATTCCAGATGGCAAGGGAAGAAATGGAGAAGACCTAGTCAGCAAGGATTTAACTGGGGAAGGTGCTTTGCACCCACAAATCTGACAGGATCCAACAGGAGCTGCACCGCCCATCAGAAACTCTACAGATCAAGCTTCTTTAAAAGAAASCTGTGAATATCTTGTTAGAATGTCTCATATGGAAAGTATAAAAATGGAAGGTGACAAACCAGAATTCTAGCAATCTATCAATCAGCAGCAGAAAGATACTTTAAGGTTTTTTTCATTTATTACCTTCTGGGGTTTTTTTGTCCATACAGTGTCCAGCACAGTGCAATCCAGAACACTATTCAGTGTTTCTAGGTACTACTGTATTATATACAGCATATAGAATCACAGAATAGTTTGGATTGGAAGGGACCTTTAAAGGTCATCTGGTGCAACCCCCCTGCCGTGGGCAGGGACATCTTCAACTAGATCAGGTTGCTCAGAGCCCCGTCCAACCTGACCTTGAATGTTTCCAAGGATGGGGCATMTACCACCTCTCTGGGCAACCTGTGCCAGTGTCTCACCACCCTCATTGTAAAAAATWTCTTCCTTATATCTAGTCTAAATCTACCCTCTTTTAGTTTAAAACCATTACCCCTTGTCCTATTGCAATAGGCCCTGCTAAAAGGTTTGTCTTATAAGCCCCCTTTAAGTACTGAAAGGCTGCAATAAGGTCTCCCCAAAGTCCTCTCCAGGCTGAATAACCCCATCTCTCTCAGCCTTTCTTCATAGGAGAGGCGTTCCATCCCCCTGATCATTTTTGTGGCTCTCCTCTRGACCCACTCCAACAGGTCCATGTCTTTCTTGTGCTGAGGGCTCCAGAGCTGGATGCAGTACTGCAGGTGGGGTCTCACCAGAACAGAGTAGAGGGGCAGAATCACCTCCCTCGACCTGCTGGCCACGCTTCTTTTGATGCAGCCCAGGATACGGTTGGCCTTCTGGGCTGTGAGCGCACATTGTCGGCTCATGTCCATCTTTTTATCCACCAGTACCCGCAAGTCCTTCTCGGCAGGGCTGCTCTCAATCCCTTCATYCCCCARCCTGTAYTGATACYRRGGGTTGCCCCGACCCAGGTGCAGGACCTTGCACTTGGCCTTGTTGAACCTCATGAGGTTCACATGGGCCCACTTCTTGAGCTTGTCCAGGTCCCTCTGAATGGCATCCAGTCCCTCAGGCATGTCAAYCACACCACTCAGCTTGGTGTCATCTGCAAACTTGCTGAGGGTGCACTTGATCCCATATACATCATCAGAGAAGGGCACAGAATAGCTACACACTAAGACCATCAAAGCATACAGCCATCTCCATCAGAATAAGAGGTTCTCCTTCACTTTGTCAGATTAAGGACATTTGTGTTAYACTCATGAATCTTAGTGGCAACAAATATTTCCTACACCTGGCAATGTTATTAAAATGGCAAATCTTGACTTCATCCTGTCCCTGGTGCCCATAACCTCAGGTAGAAGCTCTGAAAGCTGAAATAAGCCTATCATGTTTTCAAGCATCTAGTTCAGTACAGTTTGGATGCTTTATATATCCGTATTACCTGCTGGTTGTCCTAATAAGCAGCAGTGTAGTGTTGGCTAGATGATTTCCACAAATCCAAAGGGATTTCATTAAATGCCAGCAATGAAACAGAGAGACAACTTTAAGAAAAGTCAACACAAGGATAGTTTTGATTCTTAGCTGCAGAATATGGGTAAGAGGAGAGAAAGACCTTTATATTTTCATTGTGGCTATCTAATTTTGTGGCTTGACTCCCAACACAGGATTAAGACTGAGCGGCTGAGGGAGCTGGGGTTGTTTAGCCTGGAGAAGAGGAGGCTGAGGGGAGACCTTATCGCTCTCTACAACTACCTGAAAGGAGGCTGTAGAGAGGTGGGTGTTGGTCTCTTCTCCCAAGTAACAAGTGATAGGACGAGAGGAAATGGCCTCAAGTTGCACCAGAGGAGGTTTAGATTGGATATKAGGAAAAATTTCTTCACTGAAAGGGTAGTCAGGCATTGGAACAGGCTGCCCAGGGAAGTGGTGGAGTCACCATCCCTGGAGGTGTTCAAAAAACGTGTGGATGAGGTGCTTCGGGACATGGTTTAGTGGGCATGGGTACTGGGTTGATGGTTGGACTCGATGATCTTAGAGGTCTTTTCCAACCTTAATGATTCTATGATTCTATGATTCTATTCTAAGACACTTGAACAGCTGCTAAAGTTACTGCTACTCCAGCATCTGAGCACCACTGGAGCGTAAAGTCTGTGACTATCTTCTCTGTATCTCCTGAGATGCTCCACACAAATGGAACACATATCTACATCCATCTATCTAGGAATAATTTTTCATTAGCCAACTTTACATTGTCTTTCACARGGCCACGAGGTTACAAAACTGGAAGAGAGAACAGTGCCTAATGCTGTTAATCCCTAGTAAAAGCACCAAGAAGAAAAATCTGATAAGCCTGTTATATTAAAAACTCAAGGATAAGATTAATTCAGTGACATGGCTAGGAAACACAAGACAGTAAAATGCAATAGATAATTTACCCCAGATTCTGTCAGGGTATTCACTACAATGATGGATGTGAAGATACATGCTATTGATAGATTTAAGAAAGGGAGGAATCMTTCTATGGATGAAACCTGCAGGGAGAATTTAAGCTTCTTATCCAAGGGTGTAAAGCAATCCCCAAAAAAAAAAAACCTTGGGAAGGGCTGTTCCTCATGTCCACAGCCATGAACAATTACATTGCATATTCTTCTCCTTATACCCAGCAACATTTGAACCAGCATTCCCTGCACATTCAGTGACCAGGGAGGAAGGGAGAGCAGAGGACAGAGCATTGGCAAAGTTAACTACAGCAGAGGTAGAAGCATGGAGGATTGAACCAGTGGGACTTCAGCCATCTGTGAACAATTGTGCCTTAAATTTAGCTACAGACAGGATACCAGGCTTGAAATCTTAATGATCTGCATTCACGTGGCAGATCTCACGTTGCTAGAGAAAATAAAGAGCAGGGCAGAGCCCCTTGAGGCATAATGGGAATTCTCAATAACAGCAAATCCTCCCTCATCCAAAGGAAAGTTTCTGTGTTGTATGGAGCTTTTACCTTCCCCAGCAGTAGCTGGCCATTCAGCTGGGGACCTTAGAAGACAAGAACATTGCACATTGTGTAACTGTTGAAATTTCGTTATACCATTAGAGCTGATGACAGAATTTGCAATTTATTATAGGGCTAGGAAACCAATACAAGCTTTCTGTTATGAGCAAAGCTAAAATCAGACTGGAACTTTTCCCAGAGTATGGGATGAACAAGAGGAGCCTGAAGCTGAGTTGTCACCACCTTCAAATACAGATGACTTAATTAAAATAAAAAAGAACATATCTGATTTGACTGTTTTTCCCCCTTACCCCAAAGTCAGCACATTGGAAAGTGAACACAATTTATCTTACTGAAGAAGCACATGTCCAGGTGAATCCAAGGGAGGGGCTGGAGAGGCTTGGTAATGAACCCTTCTTTGCACAAGTTGGGAGCCTAGTTCCTCCTTACACTCTGCTCACTGCTGCATTAGGATTAAACAGAAGCCTTCAGTTGGGTGTAAATACCATTTATTCCCTCACTGAGGTTCCTCTACGCTGCCACAGCAATGCAAGTCGCTTTACTGTTGGTCCGTATCAGTAAAACAGCAGCAGTAGAAGTACACCAGCCAGGGATGAGGATCAGTCCTAGCAAGGATACAGTTACACCAGTATCAGGGCATCACACACCAGCAGAACTTATTCCACTCCCTCATATAGAATAAGATATCCCTAGAGAAGCACTTTCATCTCGGGACAGATCTGCCCGCCCTGTGTATACTATGCACTCCGCAGAGGGCAACCTCAAAGCCCTCTTCAAAACCAGCTTCATGACCATACAAGCAGCAAACCAGTACACAGAGGTGCTGACACAGCTGAAACACATAGACCTGAGCATGCCTGGACACATAAAGGAGGTTAGCGGACCGCCAAACATGTCTGACAGGCTGTCCACAAACCAGTCCTGTGGACACGAGATGAGCAGTAGATACGTGCTGCTACAGTTAAGATGGTGTACAGGCAAACAGAGCCAAAACTGTAAAAATCAATTAGGATTAGGCAATACACACATCATGGATCAGCCCTATAAATTTTAAGTGCAACTGATTCTGCAAACAACCTCGAATTACAACTTCTTATGGGAAATACAATTACCCAATGCAGAGAACCTATTTCTTTAGGGTCCCTGAAATCACCAAAGACCCTCTCTGAGACCTCAGAGTCATGCCTAAGAGATTCGCACTGGCCYTAAGCAGAGCAAGAGACACACTCTATTACAAAATATCCTTTTCATTTTCTCCTCAACATCTTACTCCTGGATCTAGCACAAGCCAGTTTTGTAATAGACAAGTTAATGGGCCTGTGCGAAGTGCACTGACTGTTCATGTTTAAAAAAAAAAAAAAACAAACCTAACACACTTTTATTTATATAGTATAGTGTTGCCATATGAACTGACAGTTAAGACAAAACCACTCAGCAAGTTAATGATTTTTTTTCCTTTCTGTGAAGCATCTACAAGATGAAATCCCATCTGAATCTCAGTTTCACAGCCTTGCCTTATTTAAACAATTCAGCTCTTTTTGTCTCTCATTTGTACTGCACTTTGTGCGTCATTCTGGGTTGTTTCACTGCCTATTGCACAATTACAAGTGTTCAAACATATAGAAGGCAAGAATAGCTTAGCTTGTTTCGGTTGCCTTGCAATCAATACCTCTGCCTCAGGCGCTGAAGAACGTATGAGAAAATGAGTTTTCTGTTTTTATAAACTTTGTCTATCTTCAAGCTCACTTTGATCCATTCTTCTACACAAATGAATAGGGTGGGGCCATTACAGAACAAGTAGAGACAACAACAACGTTCTGTTAGACTGAATCTCAACAGAGGTGACCACACCAAAGGCCACCTTCTTAATGATCGTGCTTTTATTCTCCAATTCATTTGGAATCTTTATACTCCCTTCCTGAATTGAACAAATGCAAGCTTTGTGATATCTGTGCCTTTTCATTTCGTGGCAATGATGGTTTTTTTGCTTTGATCTGATCCAGTATGTAATGTTGTGAAGATACTGTCTGCTAAAACAGGAAAAGCTATGCAGTTTATGATTGCTGGAAGTGAAAGCTATTTGGGGGGGTGTTTTTTGATAACATGGTAATTCAGACCATATCCTTACCCAAAACAACTGGGAGAGAAACAGCGTATTACAATGCTGAAAAACTGTTAGAGCAGTTTCACCACAAAAGACTGTGGTTTACATAAATGAGGATTTACAAGCCTAAGGAAGAATTGCAGACATTTTAAAAGTAGCACATTTTTTTGAGCGGTTTACCTCCCTTTCAATCCAAACAAAAAAGTAGTTACATCTCCAGTGTCCCAATCCCTTTGGAAAACCAGCATTTTTATCAACTCTGGAGATTTGAAAATATCTCCCTTAAAAAACAAAGATTATTTTGATCACCTTTTGGCTGAGATAACAAGAGTTTGCCAGAATATGTACAAAGAGCAAAACATCAAGGAAAACCATAAAGAGGTGGTACAGAATTCCTTTACACCACAAGATATTTCAAACACAGATCTCAGTCTTCAGCCTAGGTCTAAACATCAACACAGAGGGCTCCCATCTCACCATCATCCTCTAGCAAAAGGAAGTTTAAATTCTAAAAGGCAGCAATATCATTAATCCAGTTACAGCTGGCTCTGAGRAATGCATCGTTCAGTTCAATCTGCGCAAGCACAGCTGAGCGCACTGCTGTCCGTATTCCCTCACTGAGACCTCTCCTACAGTTCACTTTRAGCTTGATCTTTCTCCCACTGATGTCGTGAAAAATCTCCCTCTGATGTCAGTATGCCAGGAGGGGTTGGCATGTGTAGAAATCTAATGAATTGTGGGTGGTTGCTCTATCTTTTGTGCTTTGTTAGGTGTTTAGTAGGTATTTTTTGCTCTTTTGCCAGTTTCCAATTTCACTGGGGTATGTTGCAGTTTTTAATGGAAAATAACTGTCGTGTTTGGTCGTATTTTGTGAAATGCCCGAAGGCTTTTTCATACAATCATCCTATAAAAAAGCATTCATGTTTTATTATTATTAATAATAATGCCACTGGATCAAGAGCAGTCTAGACTCTACATATGGCCCCGGCTAACTTCAGCCACCCAGGTTGGATGATTTTTGTCTATTTGTCTACAATACCAGGAGGTGGTAGTCTCTCCACTGTTAAATTTGAGCTTTGTAGCTAAATATTCCTGACTATGTAGCCTGGACATAAGAAGGATCACTGTAATTGCCTATACATTATCAGTGTGCGGGTCATTTAAAGACTTATCTCTAATCCAAGGTCTTAATTCAAATGAATGGGAAGCTACCATCCCAAGGATGTAAGGCGTAATCATAAGCTTGTTACTGTCCAGCAAGCATTCACATCTAACTACTTATAAGCTCACACACAATATCATTACATTAAAGAAGAACCAACCTTCAAAAGCAACTCTTGGGTTAAAAGGAGCTAAGAGAACTAGCAGGCTATTTGTTGTTGAAGTTATGCTATATTTCAAATACTTGTTGATTATAGTTATCAAAGACTCATGCAAACACACACACATGTTCCTGGCAGCTGTTCACTAATTTGGAAATGTAAGAATCACTAGGAAGGGAGTTTGAGCCTTTACCACAAGCAGATGCAAGGTAGTGTGGGTCAAATAGTTTAGGGAAAAAAAAWTCAAATCAAGTCCAGAATGCTGACTTCAGCTCATCAATGATTTGTGAGATCACATTACTCTTTTTTTCCTTCCTAAGAGTATTTGGACAACTGCCAAGTATTTGTAAAAAGGTTTCATGAATTTTAGCACAAATGACATTTTCTCAGAAAATTTCTGCCAGAACTGTCTCATTTGCTATTCATTATTATCCTATCAAAAAAAAAAAAAAAAAAAAAAAAAACCAAACAAGTTCTGGCTTCAAGACTGCAGGAAAAATGGTGTGATCCAGCAGGTAGTGCAAAGAGCAATAGTTTGAACAAGATTGTCATTAATGGCCTATAGTCTGACAACTAGTATGGTGAGTTGATGCATGATGCAGGGGGGGCAGGAACAGGGTGGATTTAGGAGTGTTTTGCTAAGAGAAGATGACCTTATACTTTACTATCTCATCAGTAGTTGCAGCTGATCTGGAATTTTAGTCAGATAACACTTYCAACAGGGAACCATAGTCCCTCTCTCTGACTGAGCTATTGGAGCCATAACGGCACCTACACCACAGGACAGGTATTTCTCCCTGGCTATGGGACAAGAGTGAATATGAAAGAGGTAGGATTCATCTCATAACTTTGGACAACTACACTTCCAGAGTGTGATTCATCTGACCTATTTAAAAGTTTGCTTTAGCATGAAATGAATGTCATTCTAGAAATGCCTCTTTCTGTAAAGTGACTAAAATGAAGCCCAGAGTGACACACTCAGGTGGGGATGTCTACATCATAAGATCTGACATTTGGTCAGTTGGATCCCAGACAGATGAATGTGTTACAACTTCTTTGTGCCATTTCAGAACCTGAAAAAAAAAATTTATACCAACCRATAAATTTTTCAGCTGTCAATTCCTAGATCTTTTTGTTTCTTGAGAACCTGTGAACATTAGTTATTTTGCCCCAGCTCAGACTAAATGTAAATTTTTATAAAGAGAAAATATTCTTATTTTTGCTCAGCCCTACTTGTAAAGGATTATTCAGCCAGATGTGTTTTAAAGGCCCTTTCAGGGCTTCAGTTTATAAAATCAGTACAAAGTTCTAGTTGCTGCAAATGAAGAAATATTTCTCCCAGATAGCACTGATATTTGGAACGTGATCTAAATCTCTCTGCTTCCCAAGATCTCACTGTACTAGGAAGTATAATACCTGATGACACTTTATCATATAATGACATATGGACAATGCCAAAGGTGTGAAGTTAGACTTTGCTGTTTGGTTATGTCTGTAACACTCTTCAATATTATATACAGTGGCTAGCCAATTGTCTTTTAAGATGTCATTGCCTTCACTTTGGCTGCTTTCAGACACTGGTTTGAAAGAAGTGGTAATGCCTTAATACAGCCAGGTGACTAGAACAGAATGCTAAATTCACAGCACCAGTGCGGTACAATTTTCAGTGGACTCTGAGCTGAAAGTTACTGAACCAAGCAAATTGGTAACTGTTACAGACAAACATAATCATCCTGCTAAAACTGTCCAAAGGCACATCCATCTAGTAACTCATGACGTGTTCACATTTATTTCTGTCAACACTTGCTGCTATGAGGACTCCAGAGTGTGTGTAGAAATAGACCATGAGCAAATGTTAGCTTACACCACTTTATGTGGCCCAAATATTATGGTACAGATTCACTCATGGCATAAACATTTTGTTTACACAGTCCTAAAGGTAACTATAATGATCAGATACAGGGCAAGAATATAGATCCAAAAAGGACCAAAATACTAAACCAAAATCCAAGACTGTGGATCCATAACCCCTGATTCAGCTGCTACTTAATGCCTGTATTCTACAGGTGCCTCCATATATGAACTTCAAGTTGTCAGGGCATCTAAAGCTCTGCTGCTCCATGTGCCAGGAAGCACCCCAACCCCAACAGTGCTGAATATCTCCTACCTAAACCAAGCGAAATCCAAAAGTTGGTCATACTTCTGCTCCTCTCTCCCCATTGCCTTGATCCATCAAGAGTYTGCAGAGCACCCTTACACACCAAGCATCACATAACATGCAGTAGCAGCTACTGTTTTCTTTCTAGATACAGCTGCCATATCATTCTTWGTTCAGTTGTCTGACCACTCTGTTAGCATGGAAGAAACTTGGGATCGTGCCTGCCACCACCACGCTGCAGCCAGCCCCAGAGAGTTCAAATGCACATTACTCGTTTGCCAKGCAAACCCCCCAGCCTCTGAAGTATACACTGTTCTCCTTTTCTCTCACTGGAGTTGTTTCACTGGCCAGAAGTGAAAACCCTCACTTTCCTCTTACATGGAGAAGGAAATCCTGAAGACAGGTTCCTACTCTATGCTTGGCAAAGGCATTTTGAATGAAATGGCCCTTGGAGAGAGGTCACTCTGCTTCTTGGAAGCACTGTCTTAGTCTTGGTTTCTAGCCTAGTTCACCTTCAGTTCCCTTTAATTCTTTAATTCCACAGCAGGGTCAGTATCTGCACTGCAGAGAGAAGATAGACACATTATTTAGGAAACTCTCTGGGAGGTGAGTTTGAGTTCCCTCAGGCAAAAGCAATAATTGAGCGAGATTTYCCACAACCTGGGGGAGTGCTTTAATCACTAGGCTCCTGTTCAAACGGCCACCCCCACCTACTCTTCTGCCATGTTTTAGGAGAAGAGAGAGACAAGCTCTGTTTTTGGAATAAAGGGTGTAACAGGTGGCTACGTGCTGGTAAAGATCCCACAGTATCCTCAGCATTTCCTAATAGAAAGCTGACTACCTGATCCTGATGTACCTTGCTCTTCCCACATACCTGTATGGGGCCAAGGCACTTAACAGAGGTGTCTGCTTACCTTGGGCCAGCCACATAAAAGCTCAGCAATATAACATTCAGTGTTGCAGCATCAAAGTCCCACTTTGGATCAAGCCTGAGGGTGCTACCAGAGGGAATTTACAATGTCAGGACTTAAAACTGTATGTGATGCTCATTACTGTAACAACTGACTCTAGTCTAACAAAAGCAGCAATGCCACAATAGTTATTGTTAAGCAATTTAATTGATCCAGACATTTATGCAGAGCCATTTACCTGTTGGGGCTCTAGGCAGAGGCTAAGCTATCCTTCTTTTCATTCCCACATTAGATGACTTGTAATTTCTTAACTCATCCTGACGGGATGTCCTCAGGCTTTGGGGCCTTCAGCAGCTATTCTGGTTGCTCATCTCCAAAACTGACTCTGCATGTATATTGGTATATTGTGCTAGTCACCACAGATGACACCCTTTATTTTTGGATGCAAACACTTTACCTTAATCATGTATGCAAGTCATTGGTCTCTGAGGTTCACCTTACTTAACCTCCAAAGATTTAGTGAGGTAATATGGTTTAGTGAACTCCAAAGATTCTGCGAGGTACCTTGAAATAGTATGGTTTTCTGCCTTTTCCCCCCCCACAGACCTATAAACAAAACCAGTGACTTCACAAGTCTAATAGGGATCACCAACAATAATCCCAGTCAAAATTGTTTAACTTGCATTTTCCTCAGAAGAAAGAGATGACAAACAGTAGGCTGGTCTATGGGCCAGGTAGGAAAACCTGTTGACTTTCTCAAATAAACCCAAATAAAATTTAGTTTTTACACGCCACTCCAAACTACTAAACTTGCTTCCTAATACTAGTCCCCCAAACTACCTACCTGTAACCTACATTAGAGTCAAGGGGGAGAGTKGCCATGCAGCACCAAGAAGGGTTGCTGCATTTCCAGGTAGAAGTCTGACTGAGCTAAAAAGGTCTTACTCCATTTAACACTGATTTTGCGAACAGTCACCACTGCTGTACATAGAAGAGAATAGCCAATGAATGCATTACTCCAGTGAACTAACTAGACGGATGAATGGATTTTCAAGAGTTAGGTACAAATTAAAAGCTAGTGACTTCAGATGAGACTCAAGGGGTGAGACAAAAAAGTCTTGATTACTTGACAAAAAAGTCTTGATTACTTGACAAAAGTCTTGATTACTTGAGCTATGCACTGACCAAGTACTAGGAGAGCCTACAGCCAAAGGAAGCAAAAGGCACCGCTGCACATCCTGACTATTCATAGAGCTCACACACCTGTTTTTGATTCCATTTATTTTCCCCTTCTGGGCAACATGAGATTCTACATGTGTACTTYACGTGTACATGGAAATAATAAAGGGAGAATATACATTGTGGTAATAATAATCAAATAATCTCTTAGACACTAAGTAGCGTGTATGAAATATTCTAACATCAGTTGAACTTTCTGTTGTGCAAGTTCCTAGCACCTTAGTGGGTAGAAATTAACATCTTTAGACCCATTCTTCAGATACAGGATATTAATGTCTCRTGAAGTCAAATGTGAGCAACTTACACTTTTCTTTCCCTCTAAAATGAAATAGGGAATATTTCTATTCTAAATACTTCTAGGTAGTTTTGTGGCTAAGGGGAAACTCAGCTCTTTTGCTGACCTAGTTAAACTGGATTAGTATCTTTCTACATTTATACATTCTTTCTTGCTTTTAATAGCTTTAAACACAGACATACTCATCAAAAAATACATATAGCTGAAAATCTGAAGTCACTTCCTCCCTTTGTCTGTTGATGTAGTGGCAGAAGAACAGATGGTTGAAATTAAAGAACTGCTTGGAGATGTAGCAAAGCATATTAGAGAAGGAAAGCAGACGGCATTTCTTTTTGAAAAAAAAACTTTCCTCTGAGCAAACCAATGAACAAACCTAGGTTACTAASGAATTTCTTCCTCTAAGAAATTAAATCCAAGCTAGTACCCACTAAAACCAAACCAGGCATTCAACTTACGTGGGTAGAGAAACGTGCTTTCCCTCCCCCCTGCCAGGATCAGGTTGTTGCATTTCTGAGGCACTGAAAAAATAAGAGTCTAAAATAAACAAATAATTTCCTTCCAGTAGCTATACAGAATCAAGTACACCCATGCTGTAAATCACTTAATGTCAACCAGATTTGTAGTTGGGGTGAATTAGATCCAGAATGTTTCGTTCCCCATGTTCCTACCAAATAAGCCATATGCAAAGATGCGTTGGCGCAAAGTATGGCTAGTGAAAAAACTCTTCCAACCCTGTTGACTGATACCACATTCATCCTATTGTTAGCGATGACATATCTGAGGAGAAAAACAAAGACGCATTACATGTATTATTAGAGAAAGTGTGAGATCATCACTGTGGATGGACAAATTCGTAATTCCCCTGCCTCTTCTCTGTTGCATCTTCACATGAGGTGCCTCCTTCCATCTTTCTATTTAGCTGTGCTCTCAGCTCTTGAACTTTCTTCTTACCTATGACTACTCCAGTGAATTCTTATTCAGTATAATATCTTGGTTACACCTGTCATGACAATATGACATATTTATCTGGTTTGATAATTTTTTTTAAATTATACTAAAGATTGTACATATAGAATTCCCTGTACCAATTTATAAGCATGAGAAGTTAAACAAAGAAACCATGCTTTCCCACTTCCCATTCTCTCACATCACACTTAATTAAATTGCATTTAAAATTTTAATAAAAATCAGGCCTAATTTTAATTAAACCTCTCTCCCTCCTTTACCCTCTTCTTTTTCAGCCTCAAACAGGAGCACAAACTTATTTGCTTCAGCTGTCCTCCTACAGCTACTTTAACAGGTAATTTCTGAGTGCTCCAGAAGTCAGAATGTATGTCAAGTTGATGAAAGAATGTGCTAAAGGGACAAATGAATACTTGCACAACTGAATACAGGTCAGCAATAGCCAGCACCAAGAAAGGAGGATGGGAAGTCTGGCCATCTTTTATGAGAAATTTTTGAGACAACTTATGAAACAATTCATACATGTTCTCAGTTTCATCCTTTGAACCCCAAAGCCCACACACACTGGATTGAAACTCCAGAGCTTTGGAGCCTCTGGTAATTCTGACAAGTAACTCCATAAGCAGACGGGTGGTGCGAGAAGTCACTTGCAGCAGCTCTCATGCTTTCTTTGCTCTAGCCAGTATATGGGATACAAAAGTAAATCAAACACAAACCTTTTCACGCGAGCATCTGAGTGCATGAGGGTCCAATGGAGACTGGCCACTGATTTCTGTGGCAAGAGGAACAGGGACAACTCAACTGAATATATTTAGAAATCATGAGCTACCTGTCAGTCCTCCTGAGTGCAGAAAAAGCTGCTGGCCTCAGAAGTATATGGGAAGTTAAATCACCTTGATATCGATGAGTGCTGGGTGCCTAATAACAAACAACATGGGCCTGATTCACTCAGGCCACCCAAAACAGAGGAACAGTAAAGGAATAGTTGGGGCTACTGAAAAAGGTCTGAGATTCCAAGCATCCCTTGCAGCTCAGGGATGACTGCTAAAGCTAATGCTCATTAAAACTATTTATACTATTTGCAACTATTTCAGAGCAGACAGTGCAGGTGATTGCTCAAAAAAAAAAGTTTGTCATTACCTGAAACAGTGACCAAAGAGACTTTTCCGTCCCCAGGATAATCACAGTAAAACTACACAGAGGATGTGAAGCTGTATTCAGAAAGCAAAAGAGATACTGCAAAAGTATTGACTTAGAACATATGAATCTTTCACAGTTCCAGGTTTTGCAAGCTTCTGAGTAATGTTTGTGTCTGCAAAACTTGTTTGACTACAATAGACCTTATTTTTGTAACTTAATCCTGTATTTTTTGCAGAGGTGGTTCAATTAAAAGGAGAAGAGAAAAATCAACATTTTTCTACATGAATGAAAGACATCAAAGTAAATAAAATGAGATGATCTACCTCTGTTACCTCCAGAAGCTAATCTTCCACAATGCGTGGTACTCTTTGAAGATCTGTCTGGCACACTCTTTTTTCTGATTCCGCTTTCCCCCTTATTATCTTTCTATGTTTATTCCTCCCTGTGACTAACATCTGTTCCATTTCTCTCTTTTTTTTCTTCGCCACATTTTTGCAAGCACTTCCCCATTTCTCTTGGAACACAATTCAGTGGCAAATTGCCTCAAAACCAACASTATTCAAGGTCTGTCATATCATTGCTCCTGAAAAGCAGTGCCACTATTACATGTTTCATACCAGCAGAAGTATTTAGCCTGCTGCAGTTAAGCTCAGCTAACTCYAAAATTAAATAGAAAAGAAGCTGTTTCTCCCAGAGACCCTTTCTTTTTCATGGAGCAAGCTACTAGTAGGCTGTGAGGGCTTCACCACAGATTTCTCACTATCCTCATGCAGAGGGACTGCCTGCCATTAGCCCAGGAGGCCAGACTCCATCATTGTACTTGGTAAGTTTTCAAACCAGTAATTTTGGGCTTTCTCACATTGCTGTGCTTGTCTAGGAGGATCTCTCTAATGTTTGCAATGGCTGCTTCATTATCTTTCTCCATAGGTGTCCTCTGCTCTTCACTTGCTTGCAAAAGCTATCAAAATACCGTACCAGCCAATATTGCCTTACTTTCTGCTTATACCTCTCCCTTTTCATCGCATCTATGTCCACCTGTTGTCGCTTGTCTTTTGCTTCTATTGTAAAATCTTTGAGAGAAGGACTGCCTTTTACTGTTTTTCTAYAGTACATAGCACAAGCCATCAGAGGAAACTGCAGCAATAACAGCAACAAGTAAAAAGCCAGGCCTTTGAATAGCTTACATAAACCTTCTATGAGGCTTTATTCTGATCTCACTTATACTGACGGGAATCCACCAGTGGGTGCATTATAACAAAATATACATCTATTACTTGCATAGTGTAACACAAAGCCATTGTATGAAATATCTGGAATCAGTAGAGACACTCCAAAAGTCGTGTGTCCTGCCCATCAAGTGCAATTGAAACTGGAGTTTAGCCATAGCTGGATCACTTGCAGGCTGAACAGCTACATTTGAGGCTATATTAATAATATTCTATTAACTCTAAACTTGAAAGGGACTTTTTAGGGTTTTATTTTCAATTGCACAGCTTTATGTTGAAAACTGCACATAACCCCCCTACCATGAATGATAAAATGCATTAAAGAAAAGCAAAAATGGACAGGATCGAGAGCATCAGGCTTATGGTTGCTTGKGCAAACTCACATAAGCCTTCCTTGCATTTATGCATTCTTCAGTGACATGATGACAGGTGATTTTCCCCAGGACCTCTGCCTCATTCAGTACCCAGGATTGCCAGCACAATCTCTTAAAACAACACTAAAACCAGCATTCATGAATGGATGCATAGGCTTCTCTGTCATATTTGTCATTAGAGCATCTAAGTGCTTTAGAGGGGGGGGGGGGCGAAAGGAGAGATGCTGATTAATTTATTATCATAAAACAGCTTTGAGAAAGGAAGAGCTGTCCTATCCCCATCATACAGACCAGAGCTGAGACACTGGTGTATCTCAAAATTGCCCCCTAATTTTGCATTCCCTGCTCATGAGCTATTTTTTTTTTCTTCCAGATTTTTTGCAAAGTTTTCTATGTTTAAAGCCTAGCTCCTACTGACATATGGACTACTCCAGGGCAGCGTTCAGTTGGATGGACCTCTAAACATCTTGTCTCATGGTCCATCTCTGTTCTTAATGTGATGGACACCCACTAGAAGAGAACAGCATGCAATCATGTGATTAGAGATGACTTCTGAATGCACATACATCATGGTGCTGCTGTAGCATTGCTATGATAGCCCGAACTTCTCAACACTTAACTTTGCAACTCTCCATCCTTTTGATGCAACTTGCTTTTTTTTTTTTTTTGGTACATTCTGCTATGTATACAAGCTGTGCCTCTATGTATGTAAATATGAACTTATAAACTTGTACCACACAGACCTGTCCTGTTTCTACAATCTGCAGCACAAACCTTTATATCTTTAACAGAGAGTTATGGATAACTGATAGCTGGTTGCTGCCCTCAGTATGGTCTGGTCAAGGCATCATTCTGCAGACACATTATACAGCTACTGAAGGATAACAGAGGACTATGCCAAGTTCAGAAGCTCTGGAGCCTAGTTTTCAAGAACTTTTCTTTCTGTTTACCTTCAGCCTCTCTAACCTTAGTGACCAACTGCAGGTTGTCTTTGCCCCTATTCTTCTACCGAGTCTTCTGTCTCTGCCCTCAGAGCTATCACCTGTGCCTCACCCTCCACTGTACCACAGATCAGTGCCAAATATTTAAAATCCTATCCTTCCCTCCTCCTGGTGCATCACTTGTCTCTCATAATTTCAACCTCTCAGTTCCCATGTATAAGGTAACAAAGAGAAATTACAACTTACAGAATCCTGGAAAGAAGAATGCCTGGTGGAAATGAAATCCCTGAGAAACACGCTGCCAAATTTCAACAGCTCACACAATGGAGAAAGCACAATCTGAGGTGTGTGGGTTTTTAAGGGWTTGGAGGCTGAATGATTTTGATCTAATTTTCACAAGGTCAGTAAAAGGCACACATCTCAGATCAGGCCAGCTTCCCAAGTTCAGATTCAAGCCTTTGCTCAAAAGCACAGGACTCAGTGAAAAAGCAGTGTATTTTCCTCCTTATTTCATTCTCAGAAATAGTTGAACCATTTTTGACTAAATGTTCCTCAAAAATAACAACAACAATCTACCCTAGCCAAATAGCTGGCATGGAAAATCTGAGCCCAAGTGGTTTAAACTTTGGCAATGTTATCAGCAATTGCAACAAAAGTCATATAATGAAAAAAGTTAGTCAGTCTTAATTGTGTGTGTCATTACCAGGTCTGCCTGTAATAACATGGTAGCTCAGTCTCCTGGCCTCTTCTAGATGACACTTGACTTACAATTCTGTGGGAATTTTTAATGTGCTACTATATGTTTATGTATATCTGTCATCATTTCATTATGAGATTAAAATTATATCCCCATTTATACTCTCATCAAAAATAATGGCCTGAGAATACCCATTGTTATTGCTGCAAATTGTAAATCATGCAATAGAAAGAAGGCCAATTATCAAACTGAAATTGCTTTAAAAGAAGGATCCCATTTTGTCACACAGGTGAGTGCAGTCTTCAAATCTTCCCACTGTTTAGATATCTATGTGCAATGAGGCAGTTTCAGGAGAACAAGTGGGACTTGCTAGTCGGTACCCCACGAAACATTCAGATAATGATGACTGTAAGGCAAGGAAAAGCTGTTATCCCATCTACAGATGAAGCACGGAAGCACAGGAAAATTAAATTCCCGTACAAAGCTCACAGGTGAAGTCTGTGGCAGAGCAGAGAACCAAACCTGAGGCTCTGAAGTCCCACGCTGGTTCCTTAAGCATTAACCAACCTCCAACCTTTTTTTTCCCCCTCTATGTGTAGGTCTCAGGTTTTATTGAAAGATGTCCTGTTCTGTATTTGGTTTTCAAAAACTTTAGACAAAAGCTAAAATATATGCTGTACCTTCATGCAAAGGTTAGGAGAAGAATTGAAAGAAAATAGCATTTTAAATGCTTCGATGTTTTACCTAAACCTGCCTCTTGGGAAAAAGATGGGTCTTTCTGCTGATTTTTGGCACAATATAATAAATTGGTTAATCTCAGCCCAGTAGTCAAGTTGGTTCAGAGAGGTCAAAACAGTAACAAACCAGTAAATCCTTACATTTAGCACCATAACCACTTAATTACAGAGGATAACATTATGACATTGCTGGTGTTTAAGGCTGAGTGCACCTCCGTTCTGCCATAGGAGTGGAAACATATACGCATTACCTTTCCTGGAATGCTTTTGCTTCCTTTTGGATAGTTGTCTTTCATCATGTTCAGATCTCAAGCAATTTGAAAAGCCGGCAGTGTTGCTAGAGAAACTGAGGTTAAAACTAAGCTCCTTTGTCCTTTTGCATGATGGGAATAGCAAGATGAACTGTTTCATTGGTGTTTTTTTTAAACAGTATCAAATCACTTTTTTTAAAAAGCTATTATAATCTCTAAAGAAATTAAGAGTGTTTCAATATCTGGTATTTCCCAATTGTTTATTTAAAGGGCAAGTCCTGCAGCAATTTTTTCGTCTCTATCATTTCRTCATATTTACAGCTTCCTGCAAATGCATTTTGTACTTGCAACTCAGTGTAAATTTTTAGCACACATTCAAGACCTCTCTGCCCACATCTCAAAAAAAAAAAAAAAGAGATAAAACTAAAAGGTAGAAGTATGATATCAAGCAACTGAAACACAGACACAGACACTGCAAGGAACTACATAGCCACAGGACCAGTACTCTTCTTGGGATCTGTACTGGGTCTGRCTGGGATGGAGTTAACTTCCTTCACAGCAGCCCGCATGGTGCTGTGCTTTTGCATCTGTGASTAAAAGAGTGTTGATAACACACCAATGTTTTGGCTGTTGCTGAACAGTGCTTGCACAGCATGAAGACTTTCTCTCCTCCCCACAAAGCAAGTAGGCTGGGGGTGGCCAAGAGATTGGGAGGGGACACATCCAAGACAGCTGACCCAGACTGATCAAAGGGATATCCCATACCATATAACATCGTGCTCAGCAGCAAAAGTTCAGGGAAAAGGAGAAGGAAGGAGGGACGTTCATGGTTATGGCATTTGTCTTCTCAAACAACTGTTACTCATGCTGAGGCCCTGTTTCCCAGGAAGAGGCTGGACATCTGCCTGCCAATGGGGAGGAGTGAATGAATTCCTCTTTTTGCTTTGCTTGCATGCTCAGCTTTTCTTTCCTTATTAAACTGTCGTTATATGGGCCCACAAGTCCTTTCACCTTCCTTCTTTTTTTCTCCCCATCATGCAGGAGAGAGGAGCGAGCAAGAGGTAGGGCGGGTGTTTGGCTGCTGGCCAAGGTCAACCCATCACAGGATCCCATGTAATTGGTGTGATCCACCTGATATTTTTCTGTTAGGCTAGGCAAATGCATCTCTTCAGTACAGCAAAGTAGAGATCTAAAGATGTTATCCAGTCATTCCCCACCGTGCACGGTACAGAAAAATTTAAAAACTTTAAAAAAATCAGACAGCTCACTCATCTCTGTATACTCTTCAAGATAAACAAAACAGTTGACAACGGCTGTGCAGTATTGTGCACATTTTTTGTGTGCTTTTTTTGTGCCTCCCAAAGAAAACTAGAGTTGGTCAGAGATGCAGGAGCAGCCTTTTGCCCTACAGACCAGCCATGCCACCTGCACTCTTTCTTCTCAAGTAGAGCTATCCAGAGAATTGTTTTCCTTACAGGAAATACCATCTTTCAAAAAACCTTCCAACTTCTGTCTGAATACTGAAGATTTTGACATATCACCATAGAGCTTCATGGTTATACTTCCTGGCACTTGTATGCATTTTCCTTTATCAAGTAACACCTGATGGTCTCACTTCCTGATGAGATATAGTAGTTCATCATAGGAGAGAAACATCTGGCCAGAAACCTCAACTCCGACATATAATAGGGCATATGAGGCACCTGCCCTCACATTCCCCAAGGACTCACCATACAGTCCTGAAATAACATTTTCAGTGTTCAGTCAACTTGCTGTTATTACCTGAAAACCAAAACTCTCACAGATTTCTGGTATTTTATTTTTTGTGAAACAAGGAAATTTCCAGAGAAAGCCAACTCTCCATCTGTTTTAATCAAAACCTAACTTTTATCACCTTCTTCCTCCTCTTCTTGCTGCTCCTCTTGCAAAAAMCAACAACAAAAAAGTGAAGGTAAGTTTCCAAAGAGCAGTCTTAGCTAAATGCTAACTGCCTGCTTAGTTTCAGGTTTTGCTTTTCCCTTATTTGCTGACACTAAACATTAAATTGGTGGCTTCTATGCACTTAACACAAGTTCCTAGTTGCATTTGCAAGTAGCATCTTATGCACAACATACAGCCAATATCCAATCAACCTCTTCTCTACCAGTTTCAATTAAATTCTTATCTATTTTCTTACAAGGAAAAAGAAAATTCCATGAATTATACCACATGGAGATGCTCTAGACAAAACTGGCTGAGCTGCAACATTCTGAGATTATAACCCATACCATATCATCTGCGCTGTGCCAGTACCACCCTGTGATAGTCCTCTTTTATCAGCCCATACAGACAGTTAGGTATACCAGGTGAGGTAAGTCTGTGTGGATTGCCATCACGTTACATGATGATGAAGCTATCTATATACACGCCACTGTGTTAGAATTGCACCTTAAAATTTGCACAAATCATCATAAGCCTTTGGCAGACTTATCTTCTCTGCTGTTTCCCCTTCCCCATGAAATAATAGAAAAATAACACTAAAAAGGATCTAATAATCCTGTTCACTTCAGTGCTGCAAGGCAAAATCATCTGCTCCTACATCACTCTTCAAAGATATTTACCCACCTTTTCAAAAAAATTTCCACTCACAGAAACTCTGCTACTTCTCCAGGCAATCACTATCCTTATTGCTACAAAGTATTCCTGAATATCTACCCTATTGTCTAACATACTGCAATTAGAGCCGGTTAGCCTGATACGAAGAATAACAGTGTAGGATTATACTGGATACAACTACCTTCTGATTAGTCCCCTCTCTGCCAGAGCTTTTCATATATTTAAGGACCCTTATTAAACTGTCTCTCCCTTTGAAATCCTCCATTCTTTGGGCCAAAAAACCCAATTCATTCGATTTCTCCTTACCATTAGGTTTTCCAGACTTTCGATCATTCCCTTGTTCACTTTGGATTCTCGCCAATGAGCTCACATCCTATTAGAAAGGCACAGCCCAAAATCAGATCCAGTGCTCCAGCTGATGCCTTATCAGCACTGAGTGAAGCAGGATTACTTCATGTGTCTTGTCAGCTATATTCCTGTTTGTATGTCYCAGGTTGGCAATTTTATTTTTTTTTAAACAGCATTCCCAACTCATGTTCACACTTGTGATCCACCACAACCTGCAAGGCTTTTTTCTGAAGAAGTATTTCCCCAGCTACTTACTCATGTGAACTGATGACTTGGTGATGTTCTTTGCTAACAGACACTGCTAAAGTAACACAACTAAAGGGCAAACTATCCCTGGTCAAAGCCTTGATGTAGAGGTATTGGAGAGCTCTAACATGTTACTTCTGTGTGCCCTGGGAGGTTTTTTGCTTGGTTTTGTTTGGTTTGTTTTGTTATTGTGCTTTGTTTTAGGTGTTTTGTTGTTGTTGTTTTGGTTGTTTGTTTTAAACAAAGCTGGTGGACAGGGAGAGGGTACATACAGAAGACAGATCATCCCATTCAGCAAGTGTTCTTGCTGACTACAACATACTTGCATAGCTGCTATGTGGTCAGTCACTARTGCTTCCATGAGGCCATGGGGACTGTGTCTCTTGGCTCATATTCGGTGGCTATGTTCCCCGTGCTCTGACAGAGCTATTTTTTGCTGACCATCTGTATACAAATTGCTTCTCCTTTGTACAATCCATTTACTTGCACTGTACGTRAACGTATGACCCAACAGAATTATCATATATGGTTTTAAAGTGATAGTCCAGTGGTGCCAAGCATCCTAGATCTGAAGAGATAGTCCTTTTTATTTAGACTGACCAACATAATTTAGACTGACCAACACGATCTGAAGTGATAGTCCTCTTCATTTACACTGACCGACATAGCTACTGTATATTTGTACTACCACTAATGGACTTTTATTGTTTAAGAACTCCATGGGTTGATGACCTGGAGATCTAAGATAAAATTTAGTTCTCATGGCCATTCCTGAATTTCAATGCACAGGGCCACTGCACAGGACAGACAGAAGCCTAGGGAGAGAGCCCTTATGTTTGCAAGCAGAAAGTCAGAACTGCTTTACAGACCCAATTGTCACTCATGACCAAAGCTGCTGGACTGACTGAAGTTAACAAAAGGTCATTCCACTCAACTCYGTAGGTTTTAGGGTGAGCCTATGCTTACTAATGCACCTCCAGGGCTCCAGTTCTGCCTGTGGCTTTGATTCCTCTATAAGCTTTGCATCTCTATTACTGGACACTTCAAACACCTGGRTCTTAGGTGGAGTCTTCACAGCATTTTTCAGTTAGAGGAGAAGTTTAAGGTCTCTAGGAATTATCAGGCTGGTCTTTGCAAGGTGGATGCCTTTGAACATCATTAAAGAGGCTCGAGAGGCAACAAATGGCTTCAAGAGATTTACAGAATGGGCCTGCTCCATAGATTTGAGTTGCAGAAGATGACAGCATGAAGACGAGGGAAAAAAGAACCTTTTTTATAACAGGAAAACCTGCTTGGTGGCCTTCCTGTTTCAGAATGCATACCAAAAAGTTTTTTCTCTTCAAGAGAACTGTGCCATAAAACCAAAAGAATCCTCCCTGTTTATCAAGCAGCAAAAAATAACCAATGACTTCAAATACTTCTTTAATCTCTACCATCCCTGCAGAAGGCTTTTCTTTTTACACATTTCAGCTGGTTTATTGCATAAATATTATGTTAGCAGTCATTCTTCAGTGTGTAGGTGGGATCGCCAGTAGGCAGAGACACTGATAAATGAGTCTCCAGGTGTTGCTGCTCTTTTTAGAAAATCCTTTAACAAGCAGTTATGAAAATTGAGGTCATTTTGAAAACTTATAAGAGTTACAGTAAGTTGCTTCACAGACACTTTTTTTTTTTTAAAGAGGTGGTGTCAAAGTTGGTGATCCCAAAGTGGTTTGTATCTTTCTACTTAGCTCTGTTTACAAAACCTAGATAATTATTTATATGCGTTTAGTTTTGAGGATACATTGAAGAGGTCAGGGCTGGGCATTATTGGAGCAATGTTTTCATTAATTTCTTTTCTGGTTGCAAGAAAGCAAATCTTGCAGTCCTGAACTCTCCAACAACCATTTTGCACACTTGATGACAGCAAGCAGATGATGGTCTGTTTCGTTAAGGTAATTATTGTAAACACCAAGAAGCCAGGAGAGAGGCTGCACAGCTTAAGAGATGAGAGTCTCAAGCCTTTCACCTTCAGACTGTAGATCCTACCAACAACCAGGCTGAACAGGTTCATTCAAGTATCCAACCTAGACGAAAGCATCCTCACCACCATCAGCATCCATCAAACCTAGTAGTAACTGGCTCGCTGATTGACAAGGCTCCATAGGGAAGGGGAAGACTAAGCCCGATAGCCATGCAGGGAGGAGCGGTGGGCTCTGTCAGTCCCAGTGCAGGCACCACTGCTGAACTGAAGCTCTTCTCGCTGCGGTGGTTCTGCAGACAGAAGATTGCTGGCACCTTTCCTGCGTATCAAATGGATGCAAACTATTCTGTGAAGCACTCCAAAGGAAAAGAAGGAAAAACAATATTTCAAAGCTTGTTCAAAGCACCGTGCCACTGTCCTTATCAACACCATCCTTTGGCACGAGGAAAGGCACTGAGAGCGGGTAATTCCAGGCAAACACCACCCAAAATACCATTCTGAATTCTGAATGCTCCTGTGCCAGCACTTGGAATTGGGTAGCAAAGAGGAGAGGTGTTTCGCAGTCAGGATCGGCACTGAAGGCCTCAGCTCTCAGGATGGAATAAACACCATATTGAGGGAGCAGAGCTGTGGAAAACCGTTTGGCATTTCATAACCAAGTCCCCCACCTTCACACTTAAGTAATATTTTATCGTCTAGCATCATGTCTTGGCACAGAATTCTACRGGCTGAGACTCTTTTGTAATTCTTGTGCTCTACAGTGTTTCCCCCCGCAAAGACACCTCTGTCCAAAGGTGGAACACAAACAAGCTCCATTCTGAGTCATAAAAACATAACACATGCGTAAGTGCATGCAATAATCTTGGTATAATTTGCCCCTTAGTCATTGTCTAGTCCTATTATGTAAATCTGAAACATGCATTTTTGAAAATAAAGGGCTTCAGTAAAATAATTACTGTTGTAATCCTGGAACCACACCCAATAAACAGTTTAGCAATCAACTGGCTCCATATATTTGAAAGCTATAAACAGATTAGTACGAAATTAAAGCAGTAAGGGCCAAAATCTCAGCTGCTGGTGTAAATTAGTACAGTTTGACTAAATCAAATTAGCAGTTTGATTGACTTCAATTAAGCTACACTAATTTACATTAGGCTGTCATCTTTTCTCTCTCTATGAATAGCAGAGCATGTGTATGTGTATATGGAGGGTTTTTTTGTGTTCTAGGCAGATAGTGATCATAGAAATCCTATGCATTTCTCTCTCTGCATATGTAGATTTGTGAAACCTAAGTATGACTTCAGGCACTGTGGGGAGAACTGAAGGGCTACTAGAAAAGAAAGAACCTATGACTCCAATCCAATCATTTCAATAAACTCCTATTCATTTTCTTAATAAGAAATTTGCTTGACTACAGAAGACGGCCGGAGACTGCCCTTAGCAAGCTTCATTTCAAGCAAACCTAGAAATTATTATCCATCTACAGTTTTTGCACAATTTGGAATAATAGCCAATTTTTTGAAAACCAATTTTGCCAACTTCACAATTTTCCAGGACAGGAGCTCCACCTGACTTTTTACACATCTCCCTACAATTCATGACATGACTTTGGTCTCATAGTAAAAATAATCCTTATTTCAACAGTTTTTAATGGCATAAAATTGGCCATTAGAAAGATCAGATGATTGGGACCTCCTTTTCATTTGGGAAAGGAGCCATCTACTACACTCTCATACTAAGCCTTATGAAACACGTGAATCCTTACCATTATCCTCAGGTTCGTAGGTTGGATAACTGGGGCACAGAGTTAAATTATGTGCTAAGGCCAAGGAATGAGGGAACTAAGAAGTCAGATTAAGAAACAAAGTCTTGTGCCCTAGCCATGTACCAAAGCCATGTTCTTCCCTTAGATCATACATAGTCCATCACATATTGCCAAATCAAAAATAGTCACTCCACTACAATTGCTTTTCTGGTGTTCTGTCTGGGCTAACCTTTTATCACAGGGGCAGGAACACAAGGAGGAAAGGGGAACTGTGAAAAAAATGTTGTGGACCGAAACATACATTGTATGTGGGTGGCAGGAGGGAGAGTCTCCTAAATGCCCTTTAAAGCAAAAAGCAACAATACCGCTAATGCAGAAAACATGTAAGGAGGGAAAAACAAATCCCACATAGCTAAAAAAGGCAGAATGAAAGAGTGAGGAAATGAAACTGAACTAATTTATTCCCAACCCATTCAGAAAAATTACTTACATGGCTACAAGTTATGAAGAGAGAATGTAAAAGTGTCTGGAGGAATTCTGGTATTGAATGGACCTAAAAGGATGAAGGCAGACCTCCCCTCCAGGGCTTAGGACAAGGAGAAAGGGATGGAAGTGGTAGAGCAGCCAATAAACACATGCTGCTAACACACCAGCAGACAGAAGGAGTTTGGTTCGGCAGCCTTCGTCTCTCTGGCTCGTTTCACCTCTTTGCTCTGCTGTGAACACACTGGTTTGACTGCAATGCCCCAATAACATCTGACATCTTGAAGCATGTAGAGGAACACGTCTCTCTTTTTTTCTCATCATTTTTTCTTTACGGACGTAAGCTTGAGGAGGGGTCTACCTTACAATGTCTGTCATTTCGTGATTGCTGTTGAGTAACAAGTAACAAACATGAAGAGCTTTATTTGTGAGCATAGTATAGGGCTTTGACCCAGAGAGAAGATTGTTCTGTATGTTCTTGTTACTGCGATATTTCTCAAATACCACGATACTCCCGGCTTGGAAGGCAGGCAAAAAAAGCATGCACATAGCAGCGTGTGGCAGGACAGCGAGGAAAATGCTGTCTGTGCTGCTTTCCCACGTCTAAGCTCATCTTTCAAAGCTTGGGAAATACTGCACTATTGACTAACAGGATCAAGCAAATGTTGACATTAAAAGAAAAAAGAAATGAAACCCTGATTATTCATTCATATATTTTGATAAAAGCCTGTTTTCCATATGCTCTTTCACTTGTTTTATGCTCTCTGTCACAAATCCCAACAAACTTAAGGGCAGGAACATTTACAGAAACAGATAGTTCTTATGCAAAGCATAGCAAATGCTCAAGGAATGAAAACTCTGAATTAATACACATGATAACACATTCTTGAATCTTTAATGGGTCATTTCCGTCTTTCAAGGAACACAGCTGAATCATAAGACTGCACATAACTGGTCAAGCTCTGACTAGGTATGTCACATTTAGTTAACACAACGAAGCTGCCTGCCACTTCACAGATAAAGGACCTCTAGGATCCTTTAGCATTATACTTGAGGCTAAGATTTCTTTTCTTTCTTTTCCTTTTTTCTTCAGCACAGAACTTCTGGTTTTAAAAAGCAACATAAAAACCACGTTGCTGAGTCTTGGAGTTTTCAGACAAGTGTCTGTTGAGCTTTTTCTACCTGAGTTTTAACTCCCACATACCACTGAAGTGTAGGGCTAGGTTTTAAAAGTCATGTGGATGCCTGAATAGACTGAGAAATCTATGTTGGGACTGTCAAAATACCTAGGAACTCCTTCCAAAATCAACAGGTGATGCTTACCTAGGAACTTCTGAAAATCTCATCATTGAATTATCAGTATTTTCAAGCTCTTAAATAACTTTTCTAGGAAACACAGCACTCAAGAATCCTGGAGTCTCACCTCTGGGACTCACTCACTGGGAGACTGAGCAAATGTCATCATTTCTGAGTGCTTCTGTTTGTCCCTTACAGCAACACTAAGCGTGCTGACTGCCAGGGCAGATGTGCTTTTCATCAACTGATCTCAAAGTGCAGTATACCAGCTAGGTAATATTAGGAAGCTGGCCTTTGCAAGGTAATCYAATTAGGCAGCAAGGGGACTCTTTGAAGTTGCTAGAATGATTTCCATTGGCTTCAGTGGATGCTGAATCAGGTCTAACAAGTTGATAGACTTGTTAGACCTTGAAACGATAGGTGCCTTTGAAATACCTATATATAAAGATACACAGAGACGTAACTTGCCCATCTGTGTCTCAATTTCCTCAYCTCTGAAATACAGATAACAGCAGCTATTTACCCATCTCTATAGAAGGCCTGATAATATTTAAAGCAATTGGTGTGATGACTAATTAGCTAATATTTGAACAAGGATTTGAAAATTTAAAGCACTACATAACTGCTAAGTACTATTACTAAATTAAGCCAACTGTCACTAATGGCAGACAGTCTGATCTTTGCTGCTTGTTGACACAAGACCAATTGCAAATAATGAGTTCCATAAAGTCTAGAATATGTCATACATGGAGAAATTAATGAAAATTAAGAGGAATAAAATGGTACATCATCATCATTCAATATTAAATTTATTTATTGGATTTCAGAATTTTAATCAGCAATGCCTACAACAATTTCCCTTTCTATATGCACTGTGTAGCTAAATAAACCACACATGCCTCTTTCATGGGAAATAAGGTCTGGGTTAGCCTTGTGTCATTAGACTATCCCCTGATTCTGTTAGCTCCTGCGTCAGGAGGCCTGTTCATCGGTTCATGAAGCTCCAGTTGGGTTTGCTGCTCTTCCTACTCTGGCTGGGAGGTTATTACAGAATCTCATTTTTAGTAACCTCTTAATTACAAACCTAATCCATTAATGACCAGTCTATTTCCATTTGGCTTTTCCCAGATTGCACCAGAAGCTCACAGTTATTCTGTAGTCAGTTAGCATATCCAAATCTTTCTCCACCTAGTTCTTTCCCACCTCATGCTGTATTGGCTTGTAGGCAGCAACAATTTCCACTAAAGGCAGACGCCCTCAGCTATTAACTTTTTGTCTGTTTCYATCGTTCCTGCCCTCACACTCCCAGTATGGGAAGAACTGGACATTATCTCTACATTGACAATGCCTCCTCATCTTGTGTCAGCAGAGAATTTCATCAGCCGGTTCCAACCTTCTACACCCAAGGCATTAATGAAAATGTTAAGTAAGATCAGTCCCAGACAGGCCTGTGAGGATTTCCATTAATAACCTTCCACTAAACTGGCAGAACCTGTGCCATCTCCCTGGTCCCTGCCCACCTTCCTACCAGCTTCCTCAGTTTAAGAAGAAAGGTGTAGTCTATGTTTGCTATCTCAGTGTTTCACTCCTGCCACAGCAATTYAGCAGATGAAATCTGAGCATTTAGAGTTAGCCTACTTTGCGCAGGCACTCTTTGGCATGTTCGGTGAAAAACTGTAGTTTTTCAGATTCCAGACTTACACGAAACTACAGTACTCTATGCTCAGCTTCAGAAATGTAGAGGTAAGTATAGGTCTCCATACACATTCAGCCAAATCATAACCTACAACATTTTCAGAAATTGTGGGGAATTGTTCCTTTTCAACTGTCTGAACAATTACTGGTATTTGTTAGCTCTATTTTGACAGAACTGGTTTAACACATTCTTAAAAAAATACACAGCTTATTCTTTTTTGATCATCACAAGAGTGTCATCAGCCTACCACAAATATTGTAATAAATAACTCTGCACCACAAAGAAACATGATCTTCTAAACGTTGAATCAACGTATTTGCTAAGGAGGTGTGTATCAAGTCAAGTCATCTCAACATATAACTGATCCGCTGGTGCAAAGCAAAGAAACAAACAAGAAAACAGAATATCTTACCTTCGAAATGCCAGCTAATGCAGCTCCATAGGCCCAGTTTTTCTCTAGCATATACCTCCTGCAAGGCAGCTGATGGAGTCACATTGCTGCTCTAGCAAATGGCCTGGTCTACAGCTCTCAGCATGGTCTACAGCAAGGGTGTTCGCCGGTCACACTGYGATCAGGGACCCTGCAACTCTTCCCGCCAAGCCAATAACAGCCAGGCATTTCCTCCTCTCCTTTTCCTTCTTGTTTGCAAGGCCACATGCAACCCCTTTCTCTTCCTCTGGGAAGTTAGATTATTTTGTGGTGGCAACTGGTCATTCAGCCCCAGATCCTCCATAACATTGACAGCACACAGGCTCCTGACTTCTATGTCTCAGGGGAACTCAGGTAAAACTGCTCTGTTAGGGGAAATTCCCTCCCTGGTAATAAAAATCTCCTCCCTCAAGAAAAAGAATGTCCCCCCTACACATTTTGCTCGGAGGCAAAAATCAGCACCCTATTTTTCTAAGTCTTATCCTTTCCTTCCCAGAAAAACATTAAATCAGCCAMATGGCTCTTGCTGCCCCTCCACTGGAAAGAGGGAAAGTAACAACTAGAGGAGAAAATCTGGAAAGAAAAGCATGACTGGCGAAAAAGAAGTGGTAGCGCTGACCTCCTGGCTCGAGGGCAGTGCGGAAAGGAAGGCAGCTCGGAGTGGGAGGGAAGTGGTAGAGGAAAAATAGTATGCATATGTGCGTACACACAGGCAGATACRGATTTACCAAGGACTAGTGAGGAGGCGTCAGCCTCCCTATCGGCACCAGTTTGTGTAGCATGTATTCCTGCATCCGGCGGTACAGCCACAGCAGCATGGCTCAGCTGCCCCCCACCCTGTTTAGGAAAGGGCATCGCCTAGCCTGAACAAATGCGTTGGGGGGGGGGGCATCTACATGTTCATATGTGAAGGGGCCAGTATTATAGGAGAACATTATATTACATGTGCTATTTTCAGTTAACATGAAACACTATTTATAAGCTTACATAAGGAACGTGATCTGATCTTGCATTTGTTCCCTGTCTGCAGTTCCTAGAGACCCGTGCGTGCAGAGAGACTCTAAAGCTGTAAGCCTGATTTCTCTGCGAAAAAGAAAATTAGAAAAACTTTGTATTCTTTGCACTTACAAGGGCAGATCTCCTTACACCAGATACTGCTCTTTCAGCAGATCTTTGTGGGTGGAGTTTTCATATCAGCATGTCTGCCAATTCCTGCCAGAGTTTCATCCAAGCCACAACATACAGAGTCAACATTAATTAGCATTAATTATTATTTATAAGAAGCAATATTATCTGCATTACTATCATTCACACTTATTTTTATGTCTTACATAGGGCTCATGTGCATGGTACATCACTGCCCAAACAGACAGAACAAGGTCCCATGGAATCTGCAGACTAACGAACAATATTGCCATGCTTAAACCATTTTGAACAGATCATTGTAAAATTTAGGAGATCCCCTTTTCTGTGCTCCCATGAACTTGCTTTCCACTTTCTGTTTATAGTCAGGTCAAGATTTCTCTCCTTTTGTTTTCCCCACAGCCAGGAATGAATAGAAAAAATCCTGCCTGTAGATCATAAAATTGTATTCTTTCTAACCAGAAAAACAGTAAAGAGCCAACACAAGAACAGCATCCCCCCCAAACCATTTGGAACCACCAAAATACAGCGTTTCCAGTACAAAACTCTCAAGTGAGCCATCTGCACTTTACCAGAATGTATTGGTTTCACATGACCGGAGAAAACAAGCTGAATGCATTTGCGTTGACTTTATTCTTCTATCCATTTTGTTGGCACAAGCAGAACCTCTCTCAGCCACCTCTTCATTCCGGTTCAAATCTTGTCCCCAAACCCAGAATCCTATTCTAGGAAAGAGAGTTTTGTGTTAGCCAATGGGGCTGATTTTGTTTAGTGCCCATAAAACTGAAAAAACTTGAAAATATTACAAAATTCAATTTGAAACAGTTAATTAGTCCAGATCGCTATTATTACTAGTATTGAAGTTATTAGTATTGTTGATAATAACTGTTCGTAAATAATCATTTGCATACTTAAATTTAGCTGGAAGAACTTGTGAGCATTAGCAAATCCTATAATGAGCATGGTGCATATTCTCTTTTTAATGAATTCTGCCTCACTTCCAGTTTAAATAATATTTTTTTACCACTTTGTTTCTTGCTTATTTTGTTGCTTGATGCAATACACAATAGCACAGGCACCAAGATTAGTTCAGTGAATCCAATTTAGAAAGTCACGTTTGCATGGGCCAAGGTTAATGAAACCACTTGAGTATGTTAAAGTGAATTCACTCTGTCAATCCAAGCTTGTTGGAGAAACTATTAATAATCAGCTGGAACTGCTGAGTCAAAATTATGAATGAGGTGGAAACACTGAACGCATTTTATGTGCTTCCATTGCTTGTATCCTATTTGGGACTGTTGCAATCACAAATTATGCATAGCTCTGAAATACTACATACTTTGACCAATATGCATTGCAACATTCTGCTGGGGAGTCACAACATGTTGTGTCATACTGCATACACCTTTCAGTGAGAAGTATGAACTGAACAGAGTAGGAAAACGTTGGATTACCATTCGCTGTTAAAAGCCAACTTCCATCTGAAAATATTTGTGAGCAGTTTGATTTCTATCAATATGTACATTTTATTTGCTTTGCTAAGAGATCAGACTAGACTTACTTAAATTGTAAGATACATAAGAAAAACAATTTTAAAACTAGATATTGTTGGCATATTTATCATTGTCCCTATTATTCACGTATGCATTAGATTAATTTATTCCATAAATTATCTAATCATAAAAGAGAAACCATACCATTTTTCTTATAAAACTAGCAAGCACAAGCATTACAGGCATTATAAAGGAGTTCTTTTTGTTGTTGGGKTTTTTTTGGCCAAAACAAGTCATGATATATTTGTATAATAGGAACCTGGGAACACTGTTCACAGCTCATGGACAACTAATATATACAAATTATTTGCAGAAATAAAGCATTATGATGTTTTTACTCCGGTTTCCAACTCTGAAATGTCATACTCTTGGTTAGCATTCTTTACGTGAAAAGACAAGAGATATGCTTCCACAATAATAAAAGCATTCTGTATGGAAAATAGTTTGATCTTTATTGTATCTATAACCAGTAATTACCATGCCATTATATTTATACCAACAGTCAAGCACCTCACTGGCATAAACAGACACACCTCTTCTGGCAATAGAGTTGCAATCACATATGCTGGCAGTTATCTCTACCCAAAATGCACAGAGACAGTTAAATATGAAGAATGTATAAATCATTGTCCAGATCTTTAGCTAGTTCATCACACAACACTTCACTGAAGTTAATAAGGCCATAGTATCTGATAACACGTCCTATTATTCACAACCTAATTAAATTGTACATGGAAAGTTAACAGAAAGAGGTAACCAACCAATGTAATGCAAACAATGCAAAAATCAGTGTGGCAAGCTTAAGCTAGCTCTATTAAGCAACATATCACTAACGGTGGAAAGAACACTTTTGGAAAGCTCTCAGTGTCAATAAAGACATCCTTTTTACTATCGATTAAGCAAGGCAACCATCAGGGCACATAAAAACACATATTAACTCACTTTTTCCTGGGGCAAGCACTGATGTTCTAGCATTTCATGGAAAGATGTTACAAAACAATATAATGTGAAATGTCCTTCTGCGTGAGTCATATCAGAAAGAATGATAAGCGAATGGTAGCCAGGCAAAGAAAGAGAATAACTCCAATGCTCGAGGTAGAACACAGTGTGCGGCTTTTAAGCAGCAAATAAATTTTCAGGGTCAATCCCTCTCTCTTTACATAATCTTTTGGTCTAGCCTACTACATTCAATTGTATCTCAACTTCAGGATGAAACTTGATTAACAAAAAAAGTAGCTTTTCTTTTCACAATTGATTATCTTATATAAATAATCTCTATTAAGCAGAGTATCTTGACCATCTGAAAACTGAGATACCTCCATTTCAGGTGCTTCCTAAGAGAAGATAGGCAGGCTGGAATTCACCTTAAATACTTCTAGAGCTCTGTAATACATGCCAGGTGATCACCTGGGAAGCCTTAGGCTTCCTTTCAGCTAACAGAAATGGGCACTGCAAGGTGCAAATCACTTCATGTACTACAGGCACCTGGTTTGAGATGAGATGATGACAAATCCCTGGTGTGACAACATGTGGAGGCATTTACAATCTCAGGCAGCAGCTCTGAGAACTCATTATCTGGAAAGCAGAATCTACATATTTAGAAACTGTTAAAGGTACAAATTTTCAGTTCAAACTCACTATTATGTCTTCAGTTTGTAAGTTTTATTTTCTTCTTGCCTATGAATTTCTCTACCTTCTCCTCTATTCAAAATAAAGCCACTCTCCTTAGTGCTACAACTTTCCAACCATTTAATACCCTAGCCAATAGTTTTCTTGTGACAGACTGAAATGGTGTTTATCAAACAAAAATTACTTAGGCTGTCATCAGATCTTACCTCTGGAAGGGAAGATTCACAACACACTGAGAAAGGTAGTTTCCCTGCAATGTTCTTGGGCAAAACTCTTCAGCATCACTGGAACAGAAACCCAGCCAACACATCCCCAAAAGTACACACTGAAGATAACAACAGTGCTGCCGTTCCCTGTAAAGAACAGATGAGAACAATGACACCTTATCAAAGCTTCAAGATGTGAAATGAACACAAATATTCATATAAGTTACATCTTGCACTTGCAAACTAAAAGGAGCCAGGACATGGACTCAAGAGCTGGCATGTCCACACTGTTTAACTAGCAACAAGCTCCCTGACATGGGCTTTCCCCTGTTACCTAGTACTTTCTCACACAACACACAGGCATGGTTCAGGAGATAGCATGGACAAAGGACGGTTCCCTCTAGGCAGTACAGATGAGGCCACTTCTTTGGAAGGAAGAGAATTTAGCCATGTGGATGCAAGCCCTCAGGGGCAAAGACTGTGTGCTGGCCTGTTTTATTTACTGGTGCTAAGGTAGCCATAAAGACCGGATGGGACGTTGTGGGCATCTTTAAGTATAAGATCAAGATTGTATCTGCAGGAGTCACCATACTAAGACCATGATGTTTCAAATACTAATGAATACATTCATGCACAAGAGCAATTTTCTCAAATTAATTAGGATTACTCCTATGTCTAAAAGTATGCCAGCGTAGGTGTTTGCAGAAGAGGTTTTGGAATGTCAGTCATCATATACCCATCAGTTAAAGTACACTCATAAATGCTTTCGCTTGGAAGATTGTATTAACCTTAATATAAAATACATGTTTTCTGGGTCTGATGACTCAGGAAGAACTTGCAAGTCTGTACCTCAACCCATTAATCTTATATAAATAAACTTTCCCCTTGTGAAAGGGAGTCCCATAGCATTAATAAATAGGGATCTTTCTCAACCATAATCAGATTCTGTACGAATCATTTAGAAACATTTAGATTAATTATTTGTTGCGAATTATTCACTTAGCTCTGTCTCTTCAATCAAGAAGCACGGCTCTATTTCTTTCGGCAACATGAGCTAGTATAATAGAGTACAGAGTTTCCACATTTAACTTTCATATCCAACACCATTTAATTAAAGTTTCAACTGTGAATAGTCATGAGTCTGGCCAAAGTTTTGAAGGTTTGAATTCAGGCCCACTGGAGTGAAAGCCCCACCTATTCGGTTTGCCTCTGCACTTGACTCCACCTAGCTTCGTCAAGGGGCCAACCTTTAATGATAGTGCATTTAAAGGCCACAGTGGGGGTAAGAGGGTACAGGGTGTACTACTYCACATCCTGCCTTCAAAATAAACTCTGTCCAAGTCACCAAGATTTACTTACAGAGAGTTGACTGGMATTTGAAGTAGCATGGTGGGAGGGCATTTTTCCCACAACACTTTGGTAACTCTTAAAAGTTTTAATATATGTTGGCCTTTGCTAGGTTTCTTGGCATTGACTCCATCCCAACTGGAGAAAGTAAAAATGGACTGTCTTCCAAACCCCTATGGCATAAATAAATCAAGTTAYGAATAAGGACTCTTGTAAGCGATGAGTAAATATCTCCATAGYCTGATATATCAATGTCAAGTGCCAGGGCTTACGCTTCTCTGAAATGAATACTGAAGTCTGCARATTTTTGAAATATTATTCCACCTCCTTGAAAATCCCTCGGTGTGTCAGCCATATTCTGTTTCTGTTTCAGAATCTCCTATTCTTCACAGTTGCTGGAGATTTTCGTTAGGGGGGAAAAAAAAAAAGGAAAGATTTTGTACAGAAATTGCCATTAGAAAGAGGTATCAAACCAATGCATAGCAGYCCCTTTCCGGAATTACACGCGGATGTTCAACCTTCACTTTTGCATTTTTTTATATTTTTTATTCAATTAAAAAAAAACCAAACTCCTCAACCACCCCTAGCCATGAAAGACAGGAAAAGTACACTCCAAGAGAGAAAATGCAGATGAAAGACAACTGCTTCCAAACGCACCATGGGAAATGAAAACCCAGAGAACTCCCTAGCCTGAGGAAAGCTGTAGAGGTGAGCAGTCCAAAAAATTCCAGCAGCAGAAGCAGCCAAATTGGAGATCTTTGGGCATCCTGGAAATTTTCTACAGTCTGAGTGGAACTGCTCTGCAATGGGCTCTGGTTGGAGCTATCTACTCCAACTTTCTCCACATCTCTGCCTCTTCATCTCACCTTTACTCCAGTCCCCTTTTCCTTTTCATCTGCTACCTTTATCCTGCTTGCTCCCCTTCCCCACAGGCTTCCCTTTCATTTTTCTTACAGTAAAAATAAAAAGGTTCTGAAATGTCATCTCTGTCATGAAAAAATGTCAAAAACCCCCAATGTTTTTAAAAGGGAAAACGATCCATGTAAAAAGAAACCCAAACAAGCAGCTGTGTGTCACAGCAGCAATTACAAGCCCCAGAGAAGTCAAGATATTGTTTGTGCTAGACCCCCTGTGTGCATGCATACTTACTCCCTCCTCACGGTCCTGACTGACTTACAGGTAAGTAGCCATTGCATTAAAGCAGATTCAGAGATGTTTAGTAAGACCTGGTCTTAACCAAACAAATCAGGACTACTGACAGATTTACAGGGGAGAAGGTACTGGGCGTGACACACCAGAAAATCACTAACAGACATTAAACTGGCTCAAGTCTGTGGACTATGTTTTACTTACCAGTCTTGGGCTAACACCCAGGACTTTTCTTTCCTTGCAAAGGTATGATGTCAGGCACATGGCAGTTCTTGAGATTCTGTAGAAGCCAGCATTGCCAGAGGCTCTGTGCAGGTGTGGTTAACAGTTATTTAATGATTCTTCACAATTGCGTGTATCTGTCTGAACATAAATAGTCTGATCGTAATCTTTCTTTTCACACTATGAATTTGCCCTAGTGTTTCCACCCTTGCAGGTTCTCAAATGCCGGATCATAGTTATTACCGACCTGAGATTCACTGGATCATTTCAAACCATTCACGAGCACTTTGCTGTCCTGTTGGTAAGCAGGACTGAAGGCAGCATATTTAATACAAATGCTGCAGCTCTGCACTTACATTCTGGAAGTTTGGCTCCCTGATGACTCACAGGACTCTCCTCCCTTTCCCATGTTTACACACTGATGACAAGTACTGTTAAGTTTCTAAAAGCAAAATTATCAAAAAAAAAGAACACTGGCAATTCCTGGGAAAAGCTCTTTCTCCTTTCCCCAGCTGTTGCACGAGCCTTTATTCAGCATAAGTACTAGTACTGTTCAATTAGTTAAAATAATTTTGAGTGATAGTTTGACTGTTTCTTTTCCAAAAGGTAATAGTTTTCCTAATTAGTCACTTGCTTTGATAAGGCACTGACTTTTACTCTAATCTAAATTAACAAGACTTTATCTACCTGCATCATTTAAACACGCCCTACTTGCAAATCTGGTATGACTAAAAACCAAGACAAGTGTTTGGTTTCATTTTACATTTGCTTCAAAGTGCCCCACTTGGAGGTTAATTATTAATCTACTCAAGTATATGTAAAGGTTCAGGGAAACAACGGGGTTAGTAGGTAGAGCAGGAGTTGAGGAATTAGGAAATCCATGTCCTATTCCTAGCTAAGATCATGTAAGTTTGGCCAAGACATTTAAATTCTGTGAACCTTTACTCACAAAACAGAAATAGCAACACCCTCTGTGCAAAGCACTTTGACATCTTTAGGGAAGAAACCACGTCTGTGAGGCAACAGCATGTTTGTTTGCACCTTCAAGAGACTGAAACTCAGCTAATCCCTTAAGAACTCACCTAGGARCTGGAGATCAGATACTCAACCCATGCAACTCAACAAAACTAATGATTTTGTCAGATCTGCAGCAGCTGAAGAACCAGCTCCTCAAGCTCTTACTGCATTTCTCTGCCATCTGAAAAGTGGTGAAAACACACCTGACTTCTGGAACACAGTTTGGAGGTTATAAACCCCTGTCCCCCACCACCTTGCGGTACTGTAATAGATGTACCCTCGGTGTAACTATGCTGCCTGTCCCAGGACTAAGCAAGCAGCAGCATGGACGAGATTTTCAAAGATACCAATGCTGTTCTGGAGCTGTCCAGGGGGTGGGAGGATTAGATCAAAATGACTCGACAGATGACAACTCAGATCTTGAAGCAGGAAAGGAAAATGGAAAACAGCAAATGGAGGACAGAACACRCACAGGAGAGACATAATTTGGGGGCATTACTGCCGAATCCTGCCTATCACAGGAAGGCCTGGCCATCAGCAGCCTGCTCCATTATAATGCAGCTGACTTGGTCTTGGTGAAAAAAAGAAAAAAAATCAAGAAGTTTTTTACACCATTATTTATTTACACATTTGGCTAATGCTTATATAAATCATGGCATT